>BRDA01010094.1:0-17930 GCA_036984385.1 Crenuchus spilurus
TCTAGTGGTTCAGCTAGGAATTGCAGGGACATGACAGGATGTGGTTCGCGGAGGGCTCCTCTTCCTTGATGAAACGCTAGCTGGAAATACAGAAACCTTGAGTTCGGCTAAATTTCAAAAGATATCAGCCGATCGCCGACCGCATATTTTGATTAAAAATCGGCCGATACCGATACATAGCCGATCGATCGTTCCATCTCTAATATATATATATATATATATAGAATATATAAAGAATATATATTCTTTTATACCATACACTTCTGACCGACAGCATTTCTCCCAAATTTGCAATAAATATATTCTCATTTAGAACTGGCTGATAACAGAAAAGATGCAGCGTTTTCAAATCTCAAATAATGCAACAGGAAAACAAGTTCATATTTACTTTTATGTATTTTCAAACCCCATAAAACTAAAGTTTTAACTTAAAAAATGTGAAATATCCCTGATTTTCAATGCCCTCCACCAGCCTTACATGTTCACAATAGTAGTATTTTGCCCATACCATTCAGAACTATAGAGCACTGCACTGAAAAACTCTGCTTTGTGTTTTACCACACTGTACCCATAGGGGGCACTGTTTTAGGTACGCATTACAGCAGTAAGACAGCATCAGTTACCACACAAACCAAAGATTTCTTAAGCAGTAAAAGTCTAATAACTAAAAAAGAGAAGGAAGGAAATTCTTCAGTGTGAAGCTAGTGTGTGTAATAATCCTTCCTGATGTATGATACATATTTATATGTATGATAGGACACTGTTTTTCATTTTAAAATGGAATATCTGTACAGGTCTCAGATACTCTGGTAATCGTTGTTCATCAACTCATCAGCGTGGTGCATGATTTTTCATCACAGACCTGACAGTGAAAGTAGTCTTGGCTGGGATTTGAACCTCTTCTGCAGAGGAATCCTATTCTTAAACCACGTGTTTTAACCAGTTGAGCCACTTGGGGGCGGAATATAATGTCTCTCAACTCTATGATGTCTCTTCATATACTAAAGAAGGGTCACACGTTCTTCTGGAGCTCTTCTAATGCACATATTAAGTCAGTTTGGCAAAAAATCTAATTTGATCAAATGTATTTGATTAGCCAACACTTGCTAAGAGACTTAGTTTTGCAGTGAAGCTATAAAGCTAGTGGTTCATAACAAGCAATGGAAGCTGATAACCTCTCAGTTTGTAATTTACACCCAACATAGTGTACAAGTGTACAGTGCTAATAATGCTAATAATTTTAAATTTCCTTTACCAACATATTAGCATTGTAGCCAGTGCTAAAGAAAAGAAGCTAATTACATACACTGAACATGTTTTGGCTGATAAATGGAAAAATACTACAAAAATGAGAAAGCTGTGAAAAAGTTCATTTGTTCATAATTTAATTTAAAAAATTGTAAACTTGTCATATATTTTATTACTTCAACTAAACTAAACACAAAACATTCCTAGAAGATCTTCCAGTGGTTCCTCAAACTTGCATTGGCTGGACATTTAAAAGCATCTCTAGGAACCTTTTTTTAAAGAATCTTGGAAGAACCCACACTGTTTCTTAAAACACAACTGGTTCCTACATAAACCCTTAATTTCTATAAGGAACCCTCAAAGGACTTTGTTAGTGTACTAGTATTGTAATTTAAGGTGTGACCATGTATCTCACCTCCTTGGTTGCCCACTGAAAGCCGGCCACTACGCTGTCTTTGATCTCATTGAGGTACTGCACGCCCTTGGTTACGTCCACAAGGACGTTGGGCCCACTTCCGTCCGGCCCAAAGCACCAGATTTTGCGAGCCTCGGTCACCTCCCACTCGTACTTATCGGCCAAGTAACGAGCACGGGCCTTCAACTCCTGCCTGGCCGTCACATCTCCTTTCTCAATGTCCTCAGCCAGACCATCCTGGAAGGGTCGAGCCTTCATGTAAAGACGGTTGTGCTTGTTTGGAGATTTGGACAGGCACATCTGATTGGACTCCTCACTCACTGTCTCTCTATATGACACAACAGGGTCTGATTTCTGTAGAAAAAGGGGTTAGCACTGTTAGCTTTATACTGTTAGCTTTTCATTGTTAGTGCTCTACAAAAAGTCCTAAAGTAGTTTCATAGTTTTATTATTATTATTATTATTATTATTATTATTATTATTATTATTATTGAAGCTAATTACTTGTAAACAGATCCACATTAAGCTACTTAGTTCAACAAACACACAGCTTGTTTAGTCAGTAAACAATGCCAGTAGAATATGACTCTCTGGAGTGGATAAACATGAACCTGTTGGCACCATGTCTAGTGTCAGGTGTGGGCTAAAGGGGTATAAAGACCCCCAGTACTGAGCTGTGGAACTGTGGAACTGTGTTCTCTGAAATGTTGCTCCATCTAATATTTTTTTGGTGAGCTAGGGATGTGGTGGGGTGGTGATTGTCCAACATCCTGACCTCATTAATGCTATTATCACTGAATGCAATCACATCCTAACAGCAAAGCTATAAAATCTAGTAGAAAACCTTCCTGCACTGCAGAAACAGTTACTCAAACAAAAGCAGGACAAACTCTTCTTTCATACCTTTGATTTTGGTAGAAACAATGAAAGGTTATGTCCTAATACTTTTTTTCCCTAGTGTATGATCTTATGTAGCCTACCAGTGGGCCAGGACATAGTAGATAAGTGCTCTAAGTGAGACATTTTCTAGAAAACATGAAAGAAGTATGATCTGACTGAATTTGTGTAATATTTATGTGAATAAAATCATATAAGCAACATATCTTTAACAAAACACTGCCATCTAGTGGCAACAAGGATGAATTGCATACATTGCACAACCTCTTGTCATGATTGTTTTTTCTTCTTCACAAAAACAATTGCAGTAGAGCTTATAGATCATGAAAGGGTGTGTGCTCGGGTGAACTATCATAGATTGTTATAGTCAGGGTATTTATACAGCAATTTTGCAATGTAAAGCAAAGCAGAGCAAATAAGAAAAAAAAACATAATTTAGCCATAAAGAGCAGTACCAACACAAACATACTTAACTGGTTATACAGGTAAGGTGAAGAACCTGTGCTGTTATCAGGTATAACTCAACAACACTTTTTAAACAATCAGACAGTCAGAACGAACTGCTGTATAAACTGCAGTTAGTAATATCCCGTTATTTTTGAAATACTACCACTTACCGTCAGATGTAGAGTGTGCACATATATATGATTGATATATTTAAGTTTTGGGAGGTTGAAAACAAAGCACTTCAACATTGTTCGTAGCTCATTTGCACCATATTATAATTAGGGCTGTCGAAGTTAACACGATAATAACGCATTAACGCGATTTAAATTCCGTGAACGTAAATTTGATTTGTCCTTGCAAGTCATCCATAGTTCTTGTTGACACTTCACCATGCGCAGCATCATGTGATGACAAGGCTCGTGCGTTATTGACATTTTTCCCTATACAATGGAACCTTGACTTACGAGTTTAATTTGTTCTGTGACGGAGCTCGTAACTCAATTTGCTCGTATATTAAATTATATTTCAACATTAAAATGAATTGAAATGCTATTAATGCTAATAACCCTAACCCAAAAACCACACAAACTGATATACACCAAAATTTACTTTATAAAAAAAGAATAAAATACTTTATAAACAACAAATACTGTATAAAATCAATAATAATACATAATAACAAAGAATGTAAATAAATAAACTGTATTATTTAGTGTATTTACATTAAAGATCAGATGATCTTCATCAGTGACATTTGCGTTTTTCACCACACGTTCCTCAGTTTCACTTGCAAGACGTTTCAATTCATTCCTGTCCAAAGAGCTTTGTTTCTTCCTCCATTTCAGAATGTTTAGTAAATGAATGCAACACCTTTACACACCTCCTCTTCTCTGCAGTTTCAGCAGTGATCTCTGCACTCACGCTCGCTTGTGACTCCTAGTGATGGGTCGCAATTGATCGTGATTAACTATATGACACTGAGATTAATTGCGATTGTTTTAATCGTTTGACAGCTCTGATTATAATACAATCAATCAGAATAAAAAAATCATATCCAATCTGAAAATGTGTGAATCACTACACCCTCATCCTGTTTACCTTGAGTGGAATGCAGGCATGGTCCTCCTCCAGGTCCTTTAGACAGATCTCCAGGTGCAGTTCTCCAGCCCCGGCGATGATGTGCTCCCCAGACTCCTCAATGATGCACTGCACCATGGGGTCTGACTTGGCCAGGCGTTTTAGACCTTCCACAAGTTTGGGCAGGTCGGCAGGGTTTTTGGCCTCTACGGCCACACGCACCACAGGGCTCACGCTGAACTTCATCACACGCATGTTGTGTGCCTGTTCATATGTCGTGATAGTGCCTGTTTTAACCAGGAACTGGTCCACTCCCACCAGACCTACAATGTTCCCACAGGGTACATCCTCAATGGGCTCCACATAACGTCCCATCATCAGGATGGTCCTGGACAAGAGGATACAGACATAAAACGTTTGCACAGATGTCTGATCAAAGTAACAGACGTTAGTTGTTTGTATATTAGTTTAACAAGATGCATCCCTATCAGAGATGCTCCCTTCTCTATTTAGTACATAGTAACTCTTAAAAGCCTATAGTTTAATTCATTCAAGGCTGTGATGTTCCTTAACCCAGTATTAATGTTGATGTTGCTGTATTTCTTAATCCAGTTTTATATTCTGTGTTAAAATGGACTTAAAAGCCATATTCAATTGACACAACAGACTTTTAAGACTACAGGACCGCAGCCTTGAAGTAGTTTTTGTACTGACCGCTGAATAGGTTTGAGATAAAGGTCCTCTTTCTTTCCCGGGGTGAAGTTTGGTCCCATGATTCGCACTTTCTGTCCAGTGGACACACAGCCAGAGAAAACACGGCCAAAAGCATAGAATCTGCCTTTATCAGTGGTTGGCACCATCTTAGAGATGTACATCATCAGAGGAGCTTTAGGGTCACAGTTTTTAATTCCTGAGAAACAGAGATGGAAAAGAAATGTTTAACTCATGCAGTCTCAGAATATACAATATTATAATATCTTTATATAATTCAACTAAAGGAATTACTGGCAAAATTGTCTTGTGAACCGGCCATTTCAGTTGCTAATTTTATGTAATAGAAGCTTATACAGATCAAAATCTTAAGACCAGTTAAAAAATTGCAAGAATTAGAATTTTGCACTAATGGATCTTAAGAAGGTTCTAAGTAGAGCTTCACGATGCTAAAAGAAGAAATCGGCGCAAAAACTGCATTTTTACTCAAACATGATTTTTTTCAGCTGATCAAAAGTTTAAGATCATAGCCTTTAAAAGCCAAAATCTGCACAAAAATTTTTGGTTCCATGTCATTTTCTGTCAAGTGTTTACACTGTCAAGACCTCCTGATGGCAAAATTAAAAAAGCTCACTGACTGAACATGGGAGGATTGTTGAGCTGCATAAGCATTTTTTAAATGATCCTGAGGGATATGGAACAATAAAGTCAAGTGGTAGACCCAAAAAAATTTCACCAGCGCTGAGCTGCAGGATCCGATTGGCTGTCTGTCAAAACACGGGACGATGCTCTACCCAAATTAAGGCCGTTACTGGTGCTGACTGCAGCTCAATAACCATCACACGGCATCTGCGAGGGAAGGGCTTCAGAAACAAAACGTCTTCAAAGGCCACGTCTTCAACGCCAAAAAATTGCCTGTTTGGACTTTGTAAGGGAGCACCAAACATGGGACACTGAAAGGTGAATAAAGTTGTTTTCTCTGATGAGAAAAAATTTAACCTTGATGGTCCTGATGGTTCCAACGTTACTGGCATGACAAGGAGATCCCACCTGAGATGTTTTCTACACGGCACAGTGTGGGGGGGGGGCATCATGATTTGGGGTGCTTTTTCCTTCAGTGGAACAATGGAGCTTCAGGTTGTGCAGTGGCGTCAAACAGCAGCTGGCCATGTGGAGATGTTGCAGCGGGCATCGCTCATGACTGAGGACCCTCGTCTGTGTGGTAATGACTGGGTTTTTTAACAGGACAGTCCTGCAGTTCACAATGTCCGCCTGACAAAGGACTTCTTCCAGGAGAGTAACATCACTCTTTTAGACCATCCTGCGTGTTCCCCTGATCTAAATCTGACTGAGAACATTTGGGGATGGATGGTAAGGGAAGTTTACAAAAATGGGCGTCAGTTCCAGACAGTGATGCCCTTCGTGAAGCCATCTTCAACACTTGGAGCAACATTCCCACAGCCTCCTGAAAACACTTCCATCAAGCTGCCTAAACGATTGTTTGAAGTGATCAACAAGAACGGTGGAGCTACTCATCAGAGTCCTTTTTTGACACTGTGATTTCTGTTTTGAGGTTTTTTTAAACTTTTGATCAGCTGAAAAAAATCATGTTTGAGTAAAAATGCAATTTTTGCGCCGATTTCTTCTTTTAGCATCGTGAAGCTCTACTTAGAACCTTCTTAAGATCCATTAGTGCAAAATGCAAATTCGTGCAATTTTTTTAACTGGTCTTAAGATTTTAATCAGGAGTGTATTCCACCAAGTAACACAGTGTAAACTAAAAGCCTAAATGATCATGTAGTCTTGCTTCTGACTGTACACTCTAATGTCTAATGTGATCACAGTCCTCTGTGCTGCCAAAACAGCTCTAACCCACCCATTCATGAATTTTACAAGACCTCTGGTGTCCAGCAGAATCTGGTAAGATCTGTAAGTCGTGAGATATATCTACCAGAGATCAGACTTCACAGTTCCAGCACATTCCACAGATGAGGGATCAGACTGAAATCAGGGATTTTATGTGACTGTCAGTAGGAGATGATCACAGCTTACTGGGCACATCACTTCAAAAAAGCTGTGATCCAGTGGTCTGATAACTGTTGCTCAAAGTTGCTGAGGTCAGCATGCTTGGACATTTTTTCCAGCATCAAACATGTAATGTATGAGAATTATGTGTTTGCATTATTGTCTAATATATCCAAAACCTTCAAATTCACCTGTGTTATGAGATTATCACTATTATTCACTATTATTCACCTCAGTGCTGTGAGGGGGCGCGGCTCATGACGCGACCAGCAGCAAGTTACTGTGTGCGAGGAACCGAATGTTTGTATGGGCTGTAAATACCAAATACCAAAACAAGGGTTATTGTTTACCTCAAGAAGTGCAGTATGGCTTGTGTTTTCATTACTGGCTTTAATGGCAGCGGGATTTATGAACTGCGAACAACCGAGTCGGCCTGCTCGGATTCAATACAGCAGAGAGTCTCTATTGAGGCTAAACACACAAAATGTGGGTCAGACTGGTCAGTTTGATCTCCCAAAGGGTGTGGCCTTATCAGACTCAGTCACGGACACTACAAGAAATCCAGTCAGCCAGACTAGGAAAAGAGGAAAACGCGGAGGATTGCGGGAGAGATTGAGGAGACTGTCACGAACTTCGCGTGTCACTCTGCCGTCTATTATTATGGCCAATACGCAGTCACTCAGGAACAAAATTGACGAACTTCGTGCAAATGTAAGTTTTCTGCATGAATTCAGAACAGCGTGCGTATTGGCTTTCTCGGAAACATGGCTATCCTCGAGTGACTTGGATATTGATCTGAATATAGCTGGATTTGGCAACCAGATTCGTTTGGACAGAGACTGTGCAACAACGGGAAAGAAGCAGGGGGGCGGAGTGTGCCTCTACGTAAATGAACAGTGGTGTAAAAATGTCTTGGTGAGAGCATTTGCACAAAGGATGTTGAAGTTCTGTTTCTCTCCGCCCAAAGTACTTACCCCAGATTTTTTTAACAGTAGTGTATATTCACCCCAAAGCTGTGACAAACCCAGCATTGGACATGATATATGGTGTGATACAGAGATTGCAGTTGATCTGTCCAGAAGCACCAAACTTCATTTTGGGAGATTTTAATAATGTTTCCTTAAAGTCCAAACTACGGAATTTCTATCAATATGTTACTTGTCCAACACGTAAACACAGAGTGTTGGATTTGAGTTATGGCTCTATTAAGGATGCATATAAATCTTTTATCAGACCTCCTCTTGGTTTATCAGATCATAGTTGTGTTTATCTTGTTCCAGCCTATAGATCTGTGCTGAAAAGGGAAAAGCCGGTAAATAAACAAATAAGAGTTTGGGACAAAAATGCAGTTCAGTCACTGCAAGGCTGTTTTCTGTGTACTGACTGGAGTGTTTTTATAGACTCCTGTAAGGATATAAATGAGCTCACTGAAGTAGTCACTGATTATGTGACATTTTGTGAAGAAATGGTAATTCCAGTGAAACAGAAAAAAGTATATCCTAACAATAAACCATGGATTACAAAGGAGCTGAAAACTCTTATTAATAAGAAAAATGAAGTTTTTAAAAAGGGAAGTAAAGAGGCACAAAAGGAATTGTGTAAACAAGTGCAGAGAGAAGTCAGAGTAGCGAAATATAAGTACAAAGATAAAATAGAAAAGGAATTAAGTGAAAATAATTTAGCAGGTATGTGGAAGGGCCTGAACATGATGGCAGGAGCTGTTGATAAAGGTCATAAGCGTATTGAACTAGCAGGGGGGAAAGGAGATAAAGAGTTGGCAAATGATTTTAATAGGTTTTTTTTTAAAGTTTGAGGAGTATGATTTTAAGAAGAGGATAGAAGAACAGAGGAGGAGGTTTAAAGGTGGAGGTGATGTGTTTTTTGACGTGGCTAGTGTAGAAAAGGTATTTCGGAAGACAAAATCAAAGAAGAGTCCTGGCTCAGATAGAATAGGGGGAAAGATGCTGCACTACTGCTCTAAAGAGCTGTGTGACATTTTTTATTATATTTTTATGCAGTTGGTGAGTCTCCAGTGTGTGCCTACCTTATGGAAACAATCTATAATTATTCCGCTACCTAAGGTACCTCGGCCTTCAGGCCCTGCAGATTTTAGACCAGTGGCTCTGACGTCATTAGTAATGAAAGCTTTTGAGAGATTGATTAAGAGGATGTTAGTGGGAAAGACAGAGAGATATTTAGACCCACTGCAGTTTGCGTATAGGACCAATAGAGGGGTGGATGATGCCATAGCAACATTACTGAATCTTTTATATGAGCATTTGGAAGGTCAAAAAAATCATGCCAGAATTTTATATGTGGATTTCTCTTCCGCTTTTAATACGATTCAGCCTCATTTGTTGGCAGAAAGGTTGGTGGATAACTTTTCAGTAGATACCGGCCTGGTAGGCTGGATCATTGATTTTTTGACTAACAGGACTCAGAGAGTCAAGCTAAATGACTCTTTTTCTGATAGTCTTGTTTCTTTTACAGGATCACCACAAGGGTGCGTTTTATCTCCTCTTTTATTCATTTTATATACAAATGATTGTCGTAGTCGATACGAGGATAGATATATTTTAAAGTATGCTGATGACTCTGTTATAGTCAGTCTGCTAAAAGACAAGGAGAGTAGCCACGGCCCAGTTGTGGATGAGTTTGTGCAGTGGTGCAAAGAGTCATTTCTTAAACTTAATATCAATAAAACTAAAGAAATGCTGGTTGATTTTAGGCGTGAGAAGGAGGACATTAATCTTACTGCAATAGATGGTATCACTGTTGAAAGAAGTAACAGCTATTGCTATCTTGGCACTATTATTGATGATAAGTTGGGTTTTGACCAAAATACATGCAAAATATACAAGAAATGTCAACAAAGATTATTTTTTTTGAGAAAACTCAGCAAGTTTAGGGTGTGCTCTAAGTTAATGACATTATTTTATAAGTCTTTTATTGAAACAGTTTTAACATTTGCTTTTACATGTTGGTTTGGTAATTTGACTATTAAGAATAAGAATCTTCTGAGTAGTATTGTTAAAACCAGTAGTCACATTATAGGGTGTCAACAATCACCCTTAGTCCAACTTTATGAAAGGCACATCCTAAATAGGGCTGAAATCATTGCTGTATCAGTCGATCATGCACTGCATGTTAAATTTCAACTTCTTCCTTCAGGCTCTCGATATAGATTGCCAAAGATTCAACGAAATAGATTTAGAAATTCTTTTGTCCCCTGTGCAGTTACGCGGCTGAACAAGAGAACCAGGTGAACTTTGTTTCCGTTTGCTTTTATTTATTTATCACACTCTTAATTCTTCATTGTCTTATGTGAACATGAGTCTTGTTTTAGTAGGTTATTTTATTTATTTATTTATTTTACATTTTTTTGCAAATTAAATTGGTATTACTGCTCTGTCTGGGGATGTGTTGTATTTAGTAACTGCCTGCAAATCAAATTTCTCAAGAGAGATAATAATAAAGACTGAACTGAACTGAACTGAACTGAGTAGCCTTAATGTTGTGGTATAGAAGAAAGTGCTGTTTACCGTGTTGTGTGGGACCCCTGTTGGTACATTGAGGAACTGTAAGAGGCAGATTGGTTGAGGAATAAAACTGCCAATTAAAAGTATTTAAATTATTTAATTAGTAATGCATATTTTAGGCAGCTAATAAAAATATCAAACTCACACATGCTGGCATATTGTTGGATATATAAAATGGAAACAATGACATTTCATAACAGGACTGACACTTCTGTACCTTAGTGTGTTTGTACCTTGTTTTTACAGATGTCACCCAGCATCATATGTTAATGAATAAAACAGTACATCAGCACAGTTACTGCTGAAAGTAACCTGGAGGACAAAGCTGTATCATTTTGTTAACGGCATACTGAAAGAGAATCAAAGCTGTACCCATGGCGGCCTCATCGTCTCCAGGCCCCTCATATAGCAGCTCACATCGGTATCTCTGTGCAGTGACGGGTGATGGCAGGTGGATGGTGATCATCTGCAGCAGAGCCTCTCCAGCGGGCAGCCAACGACGCATAACAGCCTTCAGCAATGGCTTTCCCTCCTTGTCTCTGTCTTCCTGATCCAGTTTAATGTCCAGCTTCTCTATCATCTTGGCTGTCTCCTCCTTCTTAAAGTTCATGATAGCATCAAACACCTGTGAAAGGGAATGAAGAAATATTGCATCATCATCATCACTTCATATACAGAGGTACAGTTCTCGACTCATTAACGATGCTGAAAAATACATAATGAAATAATAAGCTAGTCAGCGATTGCTATTTTAAATCCAATTTCAGACTAAATTGATTGTCTTGCATACTAAAGGACACATTTTCAAGAGAATTAGGATGACAAAACAGAGTAACACAAAGACTAATTAAATGATTCTAATATACAGCAGTGCTGCAAAATACTAGTATTGTGATTATATTGTTGTTGTAATACACTCTGCATTATATTTGATATGTCATGCTCATCTGGTCAGGCTGGCCACAGCACACAGTAACAAGCACTGATCAGCTCATTTGCATACTGCAGTCATCTGTGATATCAGTATTTCAAAGGCCAGTGATACATTGTGCAGTAGAGGTCTGAATGGGACTTATTTGTTAGTCCCGCTCCCGCATGTTTTCGTTCTGCTCCCGCCATAAAATCGTCATATTTGGTCCCCCCCGCCACATAATCATGTCTGCCCGCTCCCGCACCCTAGTACTGTCCCTGATCCTCACATCAATCTGATTAACTATACAAAGCTTAAAACTTACTTACATAATGTGCTGACAGAGAAAAGGTAACTTAACAGATCCAGTATAATACAGAACAGTCTTTTCTTTCCTTAGTAACAAGCATTTTGAATGAAACCAGATACATATATAACACACTCTAAGCTGCTGATGAGATCAGTGTTACTGTACATCTCACAGATGGTAAGTTACTCACATAAACAAATTAATCACATCTACCAACACAGGATGATGACTACATTAATAAAACACTAAGCCAGCACAACACAACTGCATAAAATAACTGATATGAACAATTTATAACTATTTTAAAACCGTTACAACCCGCAAGTGCTTCTGGGTGATGACATCACCCTCGACATGGCCAATCAAATCTCTCTCTCTCTCTCTCTCTCTCTCTGTGTCTCTCTGTGAGGGAGTGAGTGAGGGAGTGAGTGAGGGAGTGAGTGAGGGAGGGAGCGAGGGAGGGAGGGAGCGAGCGTGCGCACGTTTGTGTGTGTGTGTGGGCAGGGAGACTGAACGTCTGTTCACGTGACGCTCCGCCAGTGTTTTGACTTCCTTACTGACTGATTAGCTGCATGATTCTCATCATTTTCTAGACTATTTATAAATTTGCGGGATTTTTCGACATTTACGTCTCGTCCCGCTCCCGCGACGACTAGACTAACTGACCGATCGCTCCCGCCAAAGGCAATTAATTGTGGTCCCGCACCGCAACTATTGTAATGGTCCCGCGGGAGTCCCGCGGTAATGCAGACCTCTGTTGTGCAGTCCATAATGTATAGTTTTAAATATTTATTTTTGCAGATGTTTCTAAAAAGTGACAGATTTTTACCTTAAAAATGGGGTCCAGGATGAGCTGGGCAAAAGTACGGGGCAATTTCTGTCCATTGGGTCCAGTAGCAGTCTTACTGAACTTTCCATTAGCTGGATCAAAATACCTGAGATATATATATATATATATATATAAGAGAGAGAGAGCGAGAGAGATGGATACAGAGTCAGAGAAGTAAATAGAGAGAGATGGAGAGAGAAAAAGATGTGTAGAGAAAAAATGAGATAGAATTAAAGAGATGTTCTTCCAACAAAGGCAAAATAGATAATGTTGGGAAAAAAATGACAGTAGATGTCTATATGTGTGTTTTTGTGTGTTACCTGTCTCCCCACAGTTTCTTCATCATGTCCTCCACCTTTTTGCTGCGCTCTGCAGGCCCCAGCTGAGCTTCACCTTTTGCAGTGAACTTCGCCACGTACATCTCAGCAAACTGCTTCAGAGTAAAAGCCCAGCCATGAAGACCCGAACCAAACCCTACTGTACCCACTACCGGGTCAATCTGAGAGAGAGAGAGAGCGCGCGAAAGAGAGCGCGAGAGCATGAGAGAGAGAGTTTTGATAATCATGCATGCATGTGCAGATATATATAGAGAGTATGATATGCTACAGTTCCCATGATGCAACCCTACACTGTTTATTGCTGTGTTTATAATATTTTGGTTGGAGTTGTGGTTTGTTGTTGCAGTGAAATCCAGTAATTACCTCCACTGGGTTTCTCCATCAGCCGACCAACAACTTTTCAGTGCTGTGTGATACGAGTCAGTTAAGCATTGTGTCTAGGTGTCCAGTAATCTCTGGCATACTTTCTCAAACTCTTTCTGACACTGTATCTAACATACTGGACAAAAATATGTTGTTTAACTAAAATAGTAGCAGCTGTCTTGGAGCCAGGATGTTGTCCATACTTTCATCCAACTAACAATGTCCATGTCAGCAAACACAACAGCAACTCACAACAGTTTGAGGTAAGTGTGTGATGATTAGGCATGTAATTAGCATAATGCTAATTATTGACATTACTAGCTCCAGTGCAAAACTAAAGAAAAACACTTCACACACTAAACTACTACATTTAGTGTAAGAGGTGAACTGTTTGTAGTTAATTATAAACACTGTTCCCTACTATAACCCAAAATCAGAAAAAGCTGGCACAGAATGGAAAATGCCAATAAAACCAGTGACTCTTACATTTTCTTTGACTTTTCTTTCATTGCAGACAGTATGAACCCAAGATATTTTATGTTTTATCTGATCAACTTCATTTTATTTGTTGATATACAACCATTACTGCACTTCATGACTGCAAAGTTGAGATGAGGACAATTTAGGACAAGTAATTAGGTTAAAAAATGAAATAATAATGCATTTTCAACCAGGAGATGTCAATGGGATATTATTATGATTTGGTGAAAACGGAGTGTCTACAGTAGGCTGATGAGCAGATGGTCTCTAATTCATTAACAGATGTGTGAGAAAATGATTGAAATGTTTAAAAAACAATGCTCCTGAAAGAAAGATTGGAAGGGATTTGAATATATCTCCCCCAAAAGTGCATAATATCATTAAACAGTTCAAGAAATCTGGAGGAATTTAAGTTATGCCAAGCATAATTGGCAAGGGTGCAAGTCTAAGCCGAACACCTGTGATCTCCAAACTTATGTTTAAGCACGGTTTGATTTCTGTATTCTGTCTTTGTGAGAATATGTCAAAACAGGTTCAACTAAAACAACACTGGCTGTCAGCTCACCATAATGCTGCCCATGGGCCCACTCTCGTCCTCTCCGTAGGTGGAGATGATGACATTGACGTTCTCCACAATGCGCTGAAAGGTCTGATAGAGCTCATCAGGCTCCAGCTGAAGTTCCAGCAGAGCTCTGTCCATTTTATTCATCATCAGCACGGGCTTGATACGCTCTGCTATAGCCTGCCTCAGCACTGTCTCCGTCTGCACGCACACCCCTGAAGGGTCAGACACATAGATTAACAAAGCCCTGTTAGGAGAGGGGGAAGTTTCCCAAAAGCTCCAATTTTAACAATCTTTGTTTTGCAGGAACCATTCACTGAGATATAAACAAAGTCATTCTGAGAGTTTGATATGAAATAATATTGTAGAGAAACATATGTATTAATAACATCAACCACTGTACACTCACACATTTTCATATTTAATGCTGATCATGGCACATATTACCTTACAAAGCCCTGCACGTACATCAGGCATTTTTATGTTTTTTAAGTGCAAACCAAATTCAAAACTATCAATAACAAGATTTGCAGCCATTTCATATCATAGCTTTCTTTCAAATGCTTCAGAAATCTGGTTCCTATCACCACCTCTGTTTCATTTCTGGAAAATGGTGTATTTCACATCAAGCAACTCAGAAACCACTTCATGTGAACTAAGCATTCTGGAATATCCAAATTAGCTTAAAAGGCTGTGTCTTTGCTGTTGATGCAGAATATTTTTCCTTATCTTTGCAACTCATAATCCTTATTGGGATCATGTTAGCATCAATATTTTTTGATTCAGATCATTGCTTCACCCAAGTACTGGCAACAGACAGATGTTTAGATCTGCACCAAGTTTCAACCTGGAATTCATCTATCTACTGTCAGTAGATCAAAACGTTTTTTTACTAAAGATCATGTAGAGCTAGGTGATATGGCCAAAAATTTTATCACAATAATTTTTCTATATTGATCAATGTCGACAATTATCACGATATTAAATTTTCTGATATCGAATTCTATTGTCCCGAAACATTATCGTGAAAAAAATCGATACCGTTTTATCGCCCAGCACTATGTTCATGTATGTGTCTACAAATATGTACATGAAGAATATATTGGTATCAACCCACAATGATCATACTGGTACATCCCTAAAGTTTAAAGGGTTCAAAACAGTAAAAATGGCAAAACAGGATGGGGGACAACATAGTCCTTACCAGACACACAGTCCACCACCACAAGTGCTCCGTCAGTGACCCGCAGTGCGGCCGTCACCTCCGAGGAGAAGTCTACGTGTCCAGGTGAGTCGATCAAGTTGATGAGAAATCCATATCCATCCTTACTTTGCTTAATGAAGGCCAGATCGTTGTCGCTCAGCTCATAGTACATAGAGATTGCCCTACAGAGAGAGAAAACATCTTTAGCTGAACAGACTTCTGTATTTTCAAGCTACATAGGTAGTTAAGTGCGTGTAAGGCCGGTTAGAACTCTGTAATTTCATACAGCCACAACAATCACTATAAAAATGTACATTAAAGTACTTAGCAAATTTACAGTGGTGAGCTATACTATCCATCAGTGGCAGGGACTGACAATATTTCTATGGTTGGTCAGGTGTTCGATGGGCAGGCACAGGAGGAGAGGAGGGAGGCCAGTTGGTGGTTTCCAGAGGGGTAGCTAGGGTCACCTCATGTAAAAGTGTGATGTAACGCTGTGGGTGTTGAAGTAGGAGACAGGAGTCGATTCCAAACTCATCAGTTTATTAGTATCACAAAACACTACTAGACACATACACAGATGGTCACACTACTGCTAGACACTGGACAATGGAACCACAAGGGGCTAAATAGGTGGGTAATCAACAAAGGAATGACACAACAGGGGTAAATGATAACATAAGACATGTGTGGAACATTACATAGTTCACGTGACAGACAGGGAGTGAACAAGGTAAGGGCTGGGTGTGACATGTGGATACTCTGGGCCACATCTTGGCTCCACCCCTGCTATCCATTTAAAAGCAAATTGAAATTTCATTTTCAAATGAAGAGTTTATAGTTGTAGTTCCAATATTACACCATTCTTCAATCTATTATCACACCCGCTTAATCCTTATCAGGGTCGCGGTTAGTCCCCTACCCCCTCAGTGGGTGCAGGGCAGGGCATTATATTATTCAACTAAGCCCAGGACAGGGCGCCAGTCCATTGCTGGGTGCACATGTATGTGGAAATGCATAAATAAATAAATGTAGACATGTGGAAATACGTAAATAAATAAATGTAGACATGTGGAAATACATAAATAAAGTAAAAACGCTTTTTCATGAAAAATGATTGTCTATTTATTTATTTATGCTTTTGTCATTTTTTGTCCTCCATACCACAGAGTACTTATTAAATTAAATAAGTAAATAGAAAATATGCAGAATATCCCCTATTTAAGCTTATTGTGTTACTTTCACAT
The DNA here is from genome assembly GCA_036984385.1 of Crenuchus spilurus. Lineage (NCBI taxonomy): Eukaryota > Metazoa > Chordata > Actinopteri > Characiformes > Crenuchidae > Crenuchus > Crenuchus spilurus. The sequence continues at coordinate 16,603 of BRDA01010094.1, forward strand.
AGAAAATCAACAAAGCATCTCAATTCAGCAGGGCCACCTGAACATTTACATAAGGCTGTATATTGTGCACGTGTTCATGCACAAAAAATCCATCAATATATGTTTTAATAAATATATATTTAACAATTTTACTTTCATCTCACTTCTGACTGAAAACACTAAGTGCAGTGTATTTTAAAATCTAGAGTAGAAAGCTATAACCCATGTCAGGATCACACTGCACTTTTGTTCCTCAGTTCAGAGGCAAACAGAGCAATACTGAGGGTCTGTTGACTTAATGCCTAGAACCCAGAGACTGTACGTATTCTCAAACTGCCCTCAGGTTCTTATCTTGCACTATTTTCTGCTGACTTAGAACACTCAATAAATACCTGCATTATAAGCTCTTTAATTATCTATGTCAGGGGAACCCAGTCTTTTCCAACTCAAGGCCCACTTAACCCGTCACAAAAAGGGAACGTTTTTTGGCCTAACAAAACAACTGAGAACTCAAAACAGATGTAGTTGCTCCTCTTCTGCTCCTGTGCACGTGAAGCCTAGTGCTGTATTTCCATTATTCCATTTTGGTTTGTGCTAAATTTTCCCTCTCTCTTGTTTTTAGCTTTCTCTCTCAGAGCTTGTAGATGGTCCAGCTAATCCACCAGCTAGCTATGTAGGTTATGTTGGTGCCTTTACTATGCCAGAGCAATGGTGGGCTTGACCTAACGATACATAATATATAATTAAAAAAATAAAATTAATACAAATGTAACTTTTGATCAATGGCCAATGAAATTAAATGTAGAAATGTGTTTATCAAATAAATATTTTGTGTTAAAGACAATGATGTGTATTTTTAGTTTACAGCCAGAATACTGATTTGGTATTGAGTATTGTTACATTACACCTGGTATTGGTATCATGACAACCGTAAGCACTGCCACTGCATCTGCCCAGGAGGTCACAGTCCACAGGTTGAAAACAACTGATCTCTGTTATTCCCTCATGCTAAAGAAATACTCCAGCATCTGTAGCATACAGTCCATTACCTGAGACAATAATTTCCTATCTACTTGGAAGTAAACGGAAAACCTGTTGACACAAAACACGCTTAAAATAGAAGCTAATGGGCACTTGCTTCTATCATAGTTGTTTTGAGTCAACATGATTTTTTTGCTTATTTCTAAGCACAGGGACATGTTTTGTTTTGTTTTAGTCTGTTTTAACTTACTGTATGCCTCAGATAGAGAGTAGGTTGATAAATAACAGAGTACTCATATAAAAATCTCATTTGATGTAAGATTTTACAGCATATTATTATTTTAATTAAATATATATATATATATATA
>BRDA01010094.1:18030-58333 GCA_036984385.1 Crenuchus spilurus
TATATATATAATAAATATAATATTAAAATAATATAGTAAAATTGATATATTAAAAACCTAAATATGTGCCTTTGAATCACCCTCTCTAGATTGATGTGTCATGCACTGATTCGTTTTTAAATCACTAGTTAGAACTACCTACAAAACCATAAATATGGTATACCTGTTCATAAATATGCTACAAACATTCATTAATGTGTTATAATCCTTCATAAATATGTCTTAGCATATATGAAAATAAACTGAAATGTGTTGTAACCCATCATAAATGTTCTGTAGCCCTTTAAAAATGTTAAATATTTAAATACACCTCTTCAAAAGTGTTATAACTACTTCATTACAGTATAACAGCAGATGCCTGTGTGCCTTTGTGGATTATAGTGCTGCTTACGTGGATTTGATGGTAATGCAGCGCTCCTGCTCATCTTTGCGTGTGTCTGTGAAGCGGGTCTCTCCAGCCCGTGCTGATGCAATGATGCCAGCTTTAGACACCAGTGAGTCTGTCAACGTGGACTTGCCATGGTCCACGTGTGCGATCACAGACATGTTCCGGATGTTGGACTTCTTGTCCATGATGGCACGGATCTGGTCCACTGTAAAGTTCACCTGAGAAGGAAAATTAGATTAACTTTAAAGAAAAAGTAAACAAATAACTGTACATAATTAACATACATACAGTTGCACAATTATTACCTCTTTCTTTGTGTTAAAGCACACTGTGAAGCACTTTGAACTGCATGTATGAGAGGTGCTATATAAATAAAGATTATTATTATTATTATTATTATTATTATTTTATTATTATTATTATTATTACATAACAAAAAAATTATATTGTGAAAAAGTGTTTTTTGTTCATAATTATATCTCCACAAAGCTTGTCCACAGATAGAAGCACAAGGTGCTCTAAAAGCTCCTTGGAGACAGCTGCGTTGACTTTGGACTTGACAGTGGACCAAAATCAGGTACCGGAAACCATCACAGACAGACTGTGGAAACTTCACACTGGACTTCAGATAACTTATGTGCTTTTCCACTCTTACTCCACAGTCTAGGAACTTAATTTCCAAATGAAATACAAAGCTGACTTTCACCTGAAAAGACTTTGTACCACTCAGCATCAGTTTAGTTCGTTTTTTCATTAGCCCACGTAACACACATACCTGATACTGTCTCTGGTTCAGGAGTGGACTGATAGGCAGTTTAAGCCAAGAGAGTCACGCCATTCATACTATTATAGTAGAAATGAATAGTCATTTATTGTATATTGTAATAATTTGAACAATAATGAACAAAATTCGAACTTTTTTCACGATAATGTAATTGTTTATGTATGCCTGCATATGAAGGCTAGAGCTCATACACCTTTCCTTACACTACAATTGCATCATTCACTGCGGCCAGTCAGTGTAAAAACAACACTACTCAGGTGTTTACTGGTGGACACTGTATCTAGAACACGACATGATTAAGGTTAGGACTTAGCTAATCAGCTACACTTGCGTGCTGGTGTCAGAGACCGGCTGTGCGTCCGTGTCAGAGTCTGTAACATCGCCTTACACTGACAGTGACCGGAATACTAACTAAATGTTCAGCTAACGCTGAAATGTCATGAATGCTGCCTGCACAGGCTGCACTCTTGGGCGGGAAGGCATTAAGTCGTGTCCAAATCCAATATTTATATAAAAGTCTGCTTTTAAAACTCTGGTCAGTTTTTGGAGATACAATAAGAGCTTTCTGCAAGCTTTGGTAGTATGTCGATGCACACCGACTGTTTTTAACGTGTGTCGGCTACAAATGTCTTTATTTCAATGCTGCCTTCTAAGGCGCCTAGAGCCAGCGAGTGATCAAGTCATCTACCTCCAGGATTCGGACACAGCCATAAAGCGCCGTTGGTTTATAACGGAACGCTCTCGCGCTGCTCAACCATTTTACTAAAGCTAATGCGAGGCACGCCAGAGCTGGTAAAATATAAATATATGCTAGATAAACCCACTTTACGCCACAAGTTGTTATACCCGCACATGAAGAAGTGAATACTTTCCTCTTACCATTATGACAGGAGTTCCCCCCTCACAGCAGCAGATATGGCGGAAAACAAGTGCACTGCCCTCCAGTCGCACGGACAGGCAGGGAAAACAAACAGGCTCTGTGAGGCAGGGCACGCTTTTATACTGAGGCGTAGGCCTCGAGGCAGCGTGATCACAGGGTTTATGATGCTGTTGCTACTGTCAGTGCACACAGTAAATCTGCCAGTGTTAAATCAACACTATTAGAGTTAAATTTACACTGAGAGTGTTACATTTTGACACCCACAGTGTTAATTTAACTCTAATAGTGTTAATTTAACACTAGCAGATTTACTGTGCACTAACAAAACAAGTACCATCATGGTAGATGCATGGTTTTAGATGCTGCCATGATGGTAGTACCATAGTATTACAATGGTAATATTACATTAATGTAAACTTTTACTATATTAATACTTCTAATTGTAAAAGTGTGTCTCAAAAGTTATCTGCACTCTGACTGTAGAATATTTGGCTGATTATTTTAACCAGAAAAGACAAATATGTCATTTTTGACATAATGCTTTTCAATACACTTTGTCCATCTAGCTTTTATATTCCCTTATTTAAGTGTTCACTGACCCTTATTTACTATAACAATTACTATTGATGTTCTGTGGAACCACCATCATGGTAGTGTTCAGAAATCAGTGGTTCTGCCATAATTGTTATACCATAGTAATGGCATGGCAGACGTGGCTCTTTTAAGAGCTTCATGTGGTACCAGCCTTGTGACTGGAAGGTCAGCACTTCATATCCATAAACCAACTGAAATGCCTTAGAGCAAAGCATCTAACCCTAAACTGCTCCCTAGGCAAGTGGATACACTTCAGGCAAGTGTGCTCACTGCCCCCTAGTGTGAGTGTTCATTAGAGTGTGTACATTTCTCTGTGTGTACAAGCACTTTGGTCACTGTGTCCATCATTTCAACCATGATAGTACCGCAGTATTTTTGTAAGGTTGTAACACACCATCTAATACAAAACACCAACTCCAATACAATACACCATCAATACAGTGCATAATAAATGTAAATAATATGTCACATTGTGCTATATAATGAAATATTTACAGTGATGTGTGTGTCATGTGCTAAGGTTTGATGTTCCTGTCCAAAGCCCAGGAGAAAGAAGGTGGAGCTGACCAAGGTGCTGAATTAAGGTTCACCTTTAGCCCATATGATCCAACTGTAGCCAGGGGTGTCCTCGTGCTAAAACAGGCACACCTTCTTTTCCATTAGTTATACCAATTACATCCCCTTGATTTTATTGTTAATGTTATGCTGTGGTTGTGGGCTTTCCTGTAACAATAATGGTGTTCATTTCCCCTGGCTGCAGCTGCGCACTTCTTGGTCTAATGGGAAATTCTATATGGATGAAATATTTGAGCAGTTAAAATATTAAGAATGTTACGTCAGTGCTATAAACAGCTAACAGTCCAGTGTACTGTTATGAAACACTGTTATGAAACCCCAAATCAGAAAAATCCAGAACAGCATAAAAAATGCTTTATTTTGTGTCTGGTCAACTTAATTTGTTAATATACATCCATTCTTGCATTTCAAGCCTGTAATACATTCCAAAAATAGTAGGGACAAGAATGTGCAATTTTACAATGTTCCCATTTCTTCTCACAACACTTAAAAGATGTTTTGGCACTGAGGATACCAAACAGTGAAGTGTTTCAGGTGTTAATTTTCTCACGTTCTTCCTACAAACATGATTTAAAGTATGGGTTGTTGTCATGTTTTTTGTTTCAAAATTCTTCAAACCTTCTCTATTGGAGATAGGTCACGATGCCAGGCAGGCCAGCCCAGTACCCTTTTCTTCTTTTTGTAATGTGTGCAGCATGTAAGTTTGCAGTCTCACTCTGCAGTGTTTCAGAAGAGCAGGTGATATTTTAAGGATAAATATACACCTGGAAAATATATTGTGTTTGGAATATTTTTGTCTACAACAGTGTGTGATAGAAGCATTTTACTAAAATTAAATTCATGATTCGCATAGAGAAAATCCTCCTAAACCTCGAGTTTCTAATACTGTATGGTCATGGCACTGCAACAGGATAATGCATTCAGTGGTCTAAATGGGTATAATGGGACACCCACAACACTATTTGTCTATTTGACACTGATTTATTTGAAGATTTTTGTTTTCAGAAATTGTTACAAATTATTTTAATAATACAGCTCATTTGGTTTTTGCAGGGCACATTTAACTGTATTTTTATTTTGTGCCATCAAATTTTTTTAATCTCATGTTGACCATATGGACAGTATTTCTCCAGAACATCCTATTTTCTCTTTGGTCTCTTAACAGGTCTCTTAATAGGTCTCTAGTTCCTCTAATTGTATCTATCCATCTTGTTCCTGGTTGCCTTCTTTTTCTATGTCCTTCAAATGCTGTGATATAACATCTTTTCAAGTGAACTGGTTCATCTCATAATGTGTCCAAAACAAGGGTTCTTCAGTTTGGTTATCTGGGCTTCTAGTGAAAGGTGATGTTTGATTTGGTTGAGGTTCCATTTTCGTTGGTGTACAAGCTTCTCTCAAAAGTACGTCATCTACAGTATATTCTTTTTTTCCTGCTTTATTATTGTCTAGTTTCACATTCAGAAAGAACCACAGAGAAGACCACAGTCTGAACAAGTCTAGTCTTTGATTGAACAGGCAAATAGTTTAACATATTCTCCAGTTCCTTCATCTCGTTCTGCTGTCAGTCTTTGTTGTGTTTTCTGACTGTTGCATCAATTTATGCTAATAACTGATCCAAGTAGACAAAAGCTGTCCGCCACTTAAACCTTTATTGAATTAGGCCAGATGATATATGCTGTATTACTATGCAAAATTGCTACATATGAAATTGGTGATATGATATTGCTAATTTATTTTGTGTTATAAATATATATATATATATATATTCTATATGGATGAATTATTTGAGCAGGTAAAATATTGAGAATGTTACATCAGTACTATAAGCAGCTAACAGTCCAGTGTACTGTTATGAAACACTGTTATACACACACACACACACACACATACATACATACATAAATGCAAAAATTATTTGTTTCGTTTGATTTTTTTTCTGTTAATTCAAATGAAAAGATTTAGTTTAGACTTTGAACAAAAGAAAGTGCAAAAACGGAACCCAATTTTGTTCCACGTTTCCAGCCGAGTCATATTAATAAACGGACTCAAGGAAGGTTTGCGATTCACAAACGCGGACTGTAGTTAACTTGAGGCGCTGTGGCTCTGTGTACGCTCTTAACGTACGACCCTGTTTAGCTAAGTTGGGTGGGACGTTATCGTTATCTCTAGTTTGCTTGCACGACTGATACAAGTGATGTGTTTAATTGCCTTCTGAAGTGTTGAAACGGATCTTTTGAATGAGGGTCAGTCCGAGACGATAAAAACCGCCCAGTGGTCGAAACTACCGTTGGTAAATCAAACCGACACAGAGAAAGCTTTTATTGTCTGTCTGCATGGTGTAGGCAGTGGTGTTAGCTAGCAGCTGCTAGGTTACCTTTTACTAACAACAGTGTCTCACAGCCCTTTGTGTGGCATTACACTGAACTCTGAACTTTTGTTATTGTTTGTTTTTGTGCAGATTGTTCACTTTGCAGATATGGCGAAACGCAGGATCACGCAGGAGACGTTTGATGCTGTGGTCAGAGAGAACATTGACGAGTTCGAGATGGATGAGAGTGAAGCCCTCCGAGAAGCGCTTGAGCAGTTTGAGTCTCAGGGTAATTATCACCTCAGCGCTTTAAAGTACTGTTTGACTGAAAAATCACAATTATAGAAGTTTCCTCTCTCCCCAAATATAATATCAACATATTGAGTCTGAACATTAACCCTGGAGCTAAGCCTAATGTAAATATATGGAACAAAGTAAGTGTAGAAGTTCACAATCATTGACCTCAGAGGAACTTGACCTCCACATTTAACCTATTCGTGCAGTGAAAAGCACACACACACACAAGGGGTGTGTGAGCATTTGTCCCTTATTTATGGGACCTGGGGATTACATAAAAAATACACACAGTAAAAATGTAGATATTTGTTTGTGTTCTATCAAATAAACATTTGGTGCTAAAGACAATAATGAGTGTTAATTTATTGCCAGAGTATTGATTTGGTGTTGCATATCATGGTCTGATGCATGGGTAATGGCATCAAAGTCAAAATTCCAGTATCACGACAAAAATAGTTTGGATCATAAGCGGCAAGATTTTTGACAGACAAGAACCATTTTACCACACTAAGAATCATTTATGCATTCAAATGTTTGGTTGAAATGAAAACCTGCAGCTACACTATTAGTTTGTGGATTAGACACCTTTGGTATACAGAGCAATTTGAAAGTATTGTTGTGCCCAAAACCCTCCCACTATCATATAGTTTGATTGAACAGTTCACCATTAGAAATGTATTTATTAGTTCAGTGTCTGTGCATATCATGATAGCAGTATGAGATTTATATGTAGCCTTGTGTCATTCAAAAATCAAGTGGCCATTACTCGCTAGGAACATTATCCTTATAGCTCTAGTGCAAACCTAAAAAATGAACTTTAGACACTGAGCTTGTTTATTTCTTCTTAATGTTCTCTTTTGTGATGCCTTAAAGGTGTGGACCTCAGTAACATTGTGAAGGCAGTGCCAAAAGCTTCTTCTGAAGAGCCCACAGAGGATCAGAGCCATGAAGTTCTTCAGGTGCCCTTTAGCTTTATGTATTGAAAGTAACACTTTGATACTGTTGAATGGCTTTAATGTACTCAGAGTGGAACCATTGTGTTAGATTTAACTTTTACATTACTTCTCATATCGTGTACATGTGCTGCATATGAAGTGATGTCCACTGATATTTCTCCAGGCTCTGGATTCTCTTAAAAGTGCACTTGAATCGTCCTCTGCATCCATGGTGGAGAGTCTGAAGCTCTTCACAGAGCAGTGCTCACTGGGCTTTGCTCAGCGTTACCTGGCAGCTCAGAAGGAGGCTTATCCTACCATCCTCTCTTGGTGTCAGTTTGCTGGTGAGGACAAAGAGGCACTTTCTGCTGCTCTAGCTGCGCTCTCTGCCCTCACTGATGGTCAGCCGGATCTGCTGGACACTGAGGGTCAGGGGTTTTTGATTGGTACCTTGGGCACCTACCTGGAGGATCCAGCTCTTACTTTCCTCACCATCCGGACAGTGCGTCACTGCTGTCTGAAGCACGAGCAGAACAGGCAGGACCTGGTGAAGGCTGGTGCTCTGAGTTTGCTCACTAGAGCCATTACACGACATATTGAGAAACCTGATATGGTCAAGGAGGCTTGTTTGGCTCTCAGAGTCATGACCTTTGATGATGATGTGCGTGTTCCTTTCGGCCATGCGCATGAACATGCCAAAATGATCGTTTTGGAGCAGAACGGATTAAAAGTCATTGTAGAAGCAGCTAAAGGTGAGCATTCCTGGTTGTATATTGTAGATGAAACTGCAGTATACAGTCATGTGAAATGAAGTACACCCTCTTAGAATTCAGCTGTGATCTGGTCTTGTGACCGGAAAGTTGTCTGTTTGATCTCCGGGCAAGTCATGACTGAAGTGCCCTTTAGCAAGGTACCTAACAGCCAGCTGTAAGCCACTCTGGATAAGAACATCTGCTAAATGGCTCAAATGTAATTCTATATATAATAATCTGGTCTTTAGCAGGTCTTAAAATTAGGCAAATATAACCTCAGGTGAACTACATAAGATTCCACCATGTCATTATTTATTTAACAAAAATTAAGCCAGAATGGAGAAAATAAAGTGTGAGATAATAAGTAGCATCCCATTCATCAGTATCTTATTGAACCGCCTTTATCAGCGATATCTTGAAGTAATCATTTTCTATATGACCATCAGTCTCACCGTTCTGGAGGAATTTTGGCCCACTCTTCTTTCTGGCATTCAGATTTGTACAGCTCTCTTAAGGTCCCGTCACCACATTTCATTTGGGGTGAGGTCTGGACTTTGACTGGGCTTTTGCAACACATTGATTCTTTTTTTTTTTAAGCCATTCTGTTGCAGACTTGCTGGTGTGCTTGGGATCATTGTCCTGTTGTATGACTCAGTTTTGGCCAAGTTTTAGCTGTTTGATAGATGCCATCATATTTGACTCCAGAATACTTTGATAAACAGGAATTCACCTTTCTTCACAGCTAGTACTGACATAATGGGCACTGTACAGCCAAACATCTCCATTTTGATCTTGTCTGTCCGAGGGACATTGTTCCAGATGTCATGTGGTTTGCTCAGATGCAACTTGGCAAACTTATGCCATGCTGCCAGGTTCTCCTGGCAACCCTTCTAAACAAGACTTGATTGTTTAGTCTTTTTCTAATTATACTGTCATGTACTTGAACATTTAACATGCTAACTGAGGCCTGTAGAGTCTGAGATGTAGCTCTTGGGTTTTTTTCTCTGGGCATTGCACGGTCAGACCTTGAAGTGAATTTGCTGGGATGGCCACTCCTGGGGAAGACTGGCAAGTGTCTTGATTGTTTTCCACTTGTGATTAATCTCTCACTGTAGAATGATGGACTTTAAATTGTTTGGAAATTACTTTATAAGCCTTCTCCGAGTGTTTGGTAGCAAGTTTTTTTTTCTCAGGTTGTTGCTGTTGGCTTTATCTACTTGGCATTATCACACACCTGAATGCCCAGTTTTTTATTTAAAATGTGTTTTATACAGGTGGTCACACTTGCTGATGTTCAGTCAACGGCATTTGATTAGCAGCACCTGGCTGGCATTTATCCTCTTAATTAATATGGAAGCAGTAAAGGTGTACGTACACCCTGCTTCTGGTTTGTGGCATAGCTTTTGTTAAATGAATGATGGCATGTTGTAATTTATTTCTCATCTGAGGTTCGATTTGCCTAATTTTAAGACCAGATAAAGACCAGATGAGTATGTCCTGATATGTAAACTGTAGAATTCTAAGTGGATGTACTTTGCTTTGCCCATAACTGTACCTGAACTGATTATGGTGCACTGAGAACCAAGGTTTAATTGTGTAAAAAAATGCAGTATTATCTATAGGACCTTTAATGAGCATCATACATTTTCATATCGGACTGTTTATCTGTTTTGTTGTAAACGTTTATAGGCTTTGTAGTTAGCTGTTTGGTTCAGGGGTCTTTCTCATGAAGTGGGATATCTGGCTTAACTTTTTAACTTAACACCTCTCTGACAAAACACATTGAGCTTTTGATCATTTGATTTGATCATTTGAGGGATTTGATGGATCAGATACATTTCTATATTTTTGTAGGTTAACCAACATGTCTGTTCTTTTTAAATATAACCCATTAAAATGTCTAATAAACCACCAAACTGCAGGGATGTAAGACGGCTTTCACAGCAGGCGAGACCTACCCCATCTAATCAAATCAAATTTTGTCACATACATAGTAATACATGGTACAACTTGCAGTGAAATGCTTAGATGATTGTCTGCCCACACAAAGCTATTAAAATTAAAAAGTGTAAGTTTAAAGAGTAGAATCTAAAAAAAATAAAGCGCAAAATGCAAATGTTGCATAAGAAAATATAATTTTTAAAATAAAATTAAATAAAAAAATAGAAATATAAAAATGTAAAGTATATATGTGTATACGTGTAATACTGGTACTGCGGTGATTCTGAATGACGCTTGTTGCAGGGACCCTGTAACTGTGCACAGAACTGGGATGTCACTATTTTGCAGCTGCTATATCATTAATATTTTATGTATCTGTACACTCTATTGTTAAAAATACTGTTGAAACTGAAAAACGGTATCACCGTGTATTAGTATATTGTGCAGTGCAAGATCATATGTATGCGTTTTCTCCCACTGTCATATCAACCTTGTAACTCTTTAAAAAAAAAATTTTTTTTTAAATTATTATTATTATTATTATTATTATTATTTTTATTACTCTAGCTGACAAAACATTTAATGCTTTCAATAGACCAAAATAAACGGTTCTGATTGCATTACATTAGCATAAGATAAAGCTCAGATTTTTTCCTCATTGCTGAGATATGAGATCTTGTAACAGTGATATGTGCAGAGATGCAGTCTCTTACGTTTCAGGGAAACTCCTACTCTACCTCTGAGATAAGCCTGCCTCTGACCGTGATAGTCTTAACTTGATCACGTCACTCCTAAACAATGAAGACAATGAGTACTAGCCAGTCAAAGGACGAGTAGGGCAGGTCTTTGCTGAATGCTGGATATTATGAGCTCAGGGTCTTTTCATCAACCTATTTTAAAGTGAAATTAAGAGTGTTGTGTGCACCCCTGGACCAATGATCGCTGATGTTTAGCACACTTTGAACAACATTTGCCACCCCAGCTGTCCTCCAGTGTTAACTTCCTTATTTGCATCCCTAAACGTGACTTGTATATGTTTTTAATTAAGTTACACAGTACAAATCAGCCTATGAAAATATTATAGTCTCTCATCTGCCTTCCCCTTCCAGCCCACCCTGAGAACATGTCTGTCCTCAGTGAGCTGTGTGCCACTCTGTCCCGGCTGGCTGTCCGAAATGAGTTCTGCCAGGACATTGTGGACCTAGGAGGACTGAAGTTTATGATGACTCTGCTAGCAGACAGCTTGGATTGTCAGGTGGGGCTTTGTTGATTGTGTCTGGCTCCAGTAAACCTCCAAATTAGAGATATAAGCTGTGAACAGTACTTGCTGCAACAATATTTAATTGCTGCCTGGACTAAAATAATCAATTTCTTTTGCTATTTCTGGAATAAACTGCCTTATTGTAATTTAAATAAACAGTATTTTTTATTCTCTGTATTATCACACTGCTCTTTTACGTATATAACAAATATAAACAAAACATGACTGGTCCTTGTACTCTTTTTAAATGCTGAAAATAAACAAAGTTAGACTGAGGATAAAGAAACAGAATTGTCACTAACATGTTCTGTTCTTTTACAGGATCTTGTGAAGCAGGTGCTAAGTGCATTGCGGGCAATTGCAGGAAATGATGATGTCAAAGATGCCATCGTGAATGCAGGCGGGACTGAACTTATTGTCATGGCAATAAACCGCCACATGGGTAATGCACAGGTATGTCCTCTGTCATTGATTTGCGGTGTGTGATCATTTGTTTGGCTGTCTTATGCTACCTAAACACCAATGTGCTGGTGCTCATGCTGGAACTTCTGCTGGTTCCCATGAACCAGCGAGCCTTTTAAGAATGGACCAGTGTTTACACTGCTCTGAGAGCTCAGCAAGTGAATGTGTAGGTGTGGGTGTCTCTAATCCAGGAAGAGAAGTCAGAGGAGCCACATGAGGGAACACTTTTCTTTGTGAAAATTATCATCTTTCTTTGAGGGCACATCTGAGCATGCAGAATCAATGTTCCTCACTTACCAATATCAGAGGTGGTTGCTGATGTTTCACATAGCAGTCATGACTGAGTTCAATGCACCAATCAGATTTACTGGTCTGTGTCCTAGCATCAGTCCAGTACATCAAAATTCACATTTTTTTTCTGCAGCATTCAGCCACACTTTTAACTAAAAGGTTTTTGTGGAGTCCTGCCCGTTGGCTGCTTGCATCATAGTCGCTGGTTTCAGTCCAGCAAGACTATGGGAACGAACCTAAACCTGTTTTGCCAGCTATTGCTTTTGTGGTGGATAAGATTTTGGCACCAGTGGCATGCCAGGGGAACAAAGGCATTACTGTTGCAGCATCCTCAAAAAGAATTTGTTTTAATTCACCAAAGTAATCTCATATTTTATATTAATTACACATAGTGACATGTTTCAAGCCTTTTATTTTTATATATATTTTTGTTTGTTGAGATTATGGATTTCTGATTTTCATGACTTATAAGTCTTGCCTCAAGTGGAGGAGTTCAATTATCTCGAGATCTTGTTCACGAGTGAGGGAAGAATGGAGCGTGAGATTGACAGATGGATTGGTGCAGCCTCTGCAATAATGCGGTCGCTGCAGCGGTCCGTTGTGGTGAAGAAGGAGCTGAGCCAAAAGGCAGAGCTCTCGATTTACCGGTCAATCTACGTTCCTACTCTCACCTATGGTCATGAGCTTTGGGTAATGACCAAAAGAACGAGATCGCGGATACAAGTGGCTGAAATGAGTTTCCTCCGCAGAGTGGCTGGGCGCTCCCTTAGAGATAAGGTGAGAAGCTCGGTCACTTGGGAGGAGCTCGGAGTCGAACCGCTGCTCCTCCACATCGAGAGGAGCCAGCTGAGGTGGCTCAGGCGTCTGTTTCAGATGCCCCCTGGATGCCTCCCTAGGGAGGTGTTCCAGGCATGTCCCCCCGGGAGGAGGCCCCGGGAAAGACCCAGGACACGTTGGAGAGACTGTCTCTCGACTAGGGCTGCCACAAACGATTATTTTTATAGTCGACTAATCACCGATTATTTTTTCGAATAGTCGACTAATCGGATCATACATTAATTGAATATAAAAAATACATCTTATTGCACTAGAATGCAGCTGTTATTATATAACCGTCATTAGATTTCAGCTATATGCTAACTAAAAATAAAAACAATTAAGATCATAGTTCATTAAACCTTTAATGAAATATGCAGCTTATTGCAACAAACAATTATTTAACTGTTCAGCATAAAGTGTAAACATAGCACTGAAACATAACGTTAGAAACGTTAGCATTAGCATTCCTATTCAAACACATGACTGTTATAACGTTATAGAAAACACATGAATGTGTGCTAAGGCTGATGAATCAAATCGTCATCACTAATGTTAACTTTTACAGCTATCAATATGAGTAAGCAGCAAGTTAACTCTCTGTTTACGCTCTGTTTAGCAGCTAACTAGCAATTTAGCTTACCAAGATGACGGTCCCTCTTCATCATTGTCACAATCAGGCACAACAGCTTCCTTTTCAGGTGCTCGTGCATCGCAGTTGTGCTGCTGTGGAAGGCACGTTCTGCCTTGCAGATATTGCATTGCACACGTTTCTCTTTCATTTTCTTAAAATGATCTTGGCCCACTCTTTTGAGCTCCGTCGCCGGGTAATCTTTTGAGCCTGTCTGTATATAATGTCCTGTGACGTCATCCACGGGCTACCCCGGTTATCACTACTGCGCATGTGCATCAAGGACAGAAAGGAAGACGCAGCAGTAAAAGGTGAGTACGCAGCAGTTTGGAGAGAAAACGAAAGTAAAAACAAAAACGACGCATCGACTATTAAATTACCGTAGTTGTCGACTATTTTAATAGTCGACATAATCGTGACTAGTCGACTAATCGTGGCAGCCCTACTCTCGACTGGCCTGGGAACGTCTCAGTGTTCCACCCGAGGAGCTGGCTGAGGTGTCTGGGGAGAGGGAGGTTTGGGTTTCCCTGCTCAGACTGCTACCTCTGCGACCCGGCCCCGGATAAAGCGGTTGATAATGGATGGATGGATAATGACTTATAAGCCAAACAGAACAACAGTAAAAACAAAAAAAAAAATTTGTCATTTTGCAAGGAATGTATATAAAAAATTAAATTTTTAAATTCATGATATTCAAATTTTATGAGCTAGTGAATATACATTTTAACTATGTATTCAATATTTAGCTATAACTGAATCGAGACTTATTTAAATGTAATGTAAAACCCAGTCATTTTATATCGGTAGCATAGCACTGATTTGCAATAATGTGGCTTAAACAGGTGTTACTAGCTTCTGAATGGATTTTGAAAAAATGTTATAACATTAGTTCACTCTAAAACTGTCTTTGATTCTGTCTCAGGTGTGTGAACAGGGCTGTGCTGCTCTGTGTGTGCTTGCTCTGCGGAAGCCCAACAATTGCAAAGTCATCATGGAGGGTGGAGGAGCACTGGCTGCCCTGCAGGCTATGAAGGCCCATCCTGCAGAAGTCAATGTGCAGGTCAGTGTAGTAATGCAACACTTTCAGAGTTCACTGTAGTGTTGTCATGAAACACATTACTTTGGTATCACAATGCTCAATTGCAGAGTGGTGCTGTGACAAGTAAATAAAAACGCATCAACTTATTGACCAATGTTTTTTTTTTTTTTTTATTTAAGACTAAAAAGTGATCAAAAGAATATGATACTATTTAGATGCTAGCAAACAAATTTTCTTCCAAAGATTACTAGGTCAGGTTTGAAATGCTCATCTAGAAATTGCTGCCTCTGATCCTAGCCAGTTCAGTCACTATTATTATTTTAATAATATCATTATTTAGTGGCTCTTGACAATAGTGAGACCAGAAGCCTATCCCACGTCCAACTAAGCCAGGGATAAACATTTAAAAAACATTATAATGCAAAATATAAGTACGTAAGTATTTATTTTTCTATGTGAATGTGCTGGTTTAAATCTTTACATTACTTTCTTCATGGCAGTCGAGTATTGTTTATAGTTCTCATCCAATACCTGGTTTGGTTAATCAACAGTGTATCATGCTAAATTAAGTGTGCTGCTGATAATTTTAATAAATCCATGTGATGTCAGATCAGAATATCTGGAACAAACCTTTTTCAGAATAAGTTACTTTTTTACTGTATTTATTTACAGTTTTTTCAAATTAAATCATGTTTATTTCCATGATTAATTGCTTTAAGTTCCCTGTTTAGGTTCCTGTGACTTTTTTTACTTGTTTAGTTTAGAACTGGAACTGCATGAAGAAGGATTGGAAACAAAAGAACCCAGTTGTCACCTTAATTGTCATTTCCATCAAAAATGCATCGCTTTAAACCTTTCTCGACCCACTCAAACCATATTTACATTCTTAGATAAGGTCTCAGAGTAGTCAGTGTATTAGGCCACAACACATCACTTCAGGCAGCAACGGCTTGTAGAAAACTCATCTTGGATCAGATTCCTGCATATTTCATCATTTTCATTTAAACAGGTTCTAGATCAGTATTTCTTAGTCATTGTCTAAGGCTGGATGGCAGACTGATGATTCCTATTGCAAAACTGCCTTCAGTGTTCTAGAAACAGGACATGCAGGTGGAAAAGCACCCTTAATAAAATAACTGTTCATTAGACACTTTTTAGTCCACCCCCAACCACAGTTCCTATAGGCAAGTAGGGTTAAGTTCACACTGTTCTTGCTGGTACACGTTTAGAGTTCCACCACAAAAGGCATGGTTGGGGCTTTTCCCTTCAAAGCCTTTAGCTGATTGACTTTTTGTTGAGTGAGACTTTGTGATTCAGGCATTTTTCAGCCAGTAACTGCACTCATGTTATGACTTTGCCCTGACTGAAACTATGGTCTCCGTGTTCCACAGAAACAGTCCTGCATGCTGCTGAGGAACCTGGTCGCCCGCACCCGTGATTTCAGCCAACTCATACTGGAGATGGGAGCGGAGGCTTTGATTGGTCAGGCCCTGGCCTCTCACAGGGACTGTGGGGACGTGGGCAGGGCTGCCCTCAGGGACCTGGGTTGCCAGGTGGAACTGAGAGAGCTCTGGACAGGCAAGAAAGGAAGCCTCACTAACTAAAAGGGACTTGAAGTTCCAGATTTCTTCATTCACTGTGGAACAGACTGGAAACTCACACCTTACAAAGTCTTCAGTTGTGCTAAAATGAGGCCATGACTAGTCTATGTTCATAAATTAACATATTGAGTTACACTGTAAATATTTTAGTTTAACTTTTTGTAAACCCATGTTTTCTTTTGTTTTTGTAGTATTTTTATTGATGTGTACATCCGTGTTTTTATGTAACTGAATAGCTTGTCCTAATGGACAGACAGTATTACCTGATTCACTGGGATACTGTTGGAATAAGTGTACTTAGTTCGGAAAGTGCTTTGCTCTTTTGTCATGCTGTGACAACATATAAACCTGAAACTCTTATGATTTGGTCCGAGCCATTTACAGACTGATGTAATTTTCCATTATTAACGCACACTTCTATGCATGAGAGGAGCTACATGTTTTTGCCTTCCATAATATTCTAAAAATGACCGTCACTTATCCATATTATTGGCAACGCAGTAAAAAGACTGAAAACAGAAATTCAGTTACACATTGACTGTGGCTTGATGAGCATAAAAACATGCCAACCTGAAAATGTGAATAAACATACACGCAGACCTGCAATGTTGTGCAAATTCACTGTATTTTTTAAGGTAATAAATATTACGTTGTATCACATAAGGATGTTGTACAAAGAGCTAAATGAGTAAAACCTTTCTAGTAAGCTTTCATTAAGCTTCAAAATATGTACAATTCTTTACAAAGGGACAGTTTCAGTGTTCCAGGGTGTCTGATATTCCATAAATACCATAAACTGAGGTTTTTTAAAAAAATGTATTACAATTTTTCAATGTATTAAGCTTGACAACATGAGGTAAGTTTGGTCTTACTTACTTGCAATTACATTGTATGACATAAGGATGTTGTACAAAGAGCTAAATGAGTAAAAAAAAAGGAAAAAACTTTGTAGTAAATGCATTACTTACTAATTCAAAAAGATGTACATTTTTGTAGCTTATTAATAGCTTAATAGTTTTTATGTATGACATTTAAATCAACCCTGTATATTAAACACGCTACTCACAAAAAAAGCCTTTGGGATGAAATGTCAGGATGAACCTAAAATGTGCTCTTTTGAATGGACATGTCCAACTGTTCAGTGTTTCAGTACTTTTTGCACAACTTGCTGTTCTCTAACAAGGAGCTTAACAGCAATTAGAATTAGTATTTAAACTCATCATGCTGTTCACATTCTGACATCACATAGAGACCACACCTAACACCTGATCAACAGCATCTCACCACTGTGAGGCTTCAGACAGGATGTTCTCAAACAGAAGTGAGCACTGAACTTAGAGAGTCATCAGCAGGTTGTAAGAGAGATAGAGACTAGAAGAGTCACAGAAAGGCAGGGAACTGGATGTCCTTTGGCCACATCCCACACTGATAGTATATGATCAGGTGAAGCTGAGTCACCGTGTAGAGGCTCATAACTCCCAGAACCTCAATGACCTGAGAGCTGCCCTTCAGGAAAAGTGTGATGCCATGTCTCAGCAGACAATAAGTCGACTTGTGAACATTATGAGACGTTGTTAAGCTGTAATTGATGCTCAAGGGCACATGACACGTTATTGAGACGTTGACATGTTTTGTTGGGGTTTAAACACCACTGCTGTCGACTTTTGTTTTAATAAATGATTTGAGAGGAAATCACCACTGTATGCTTCTACTTAAATGCCTGACTTTCATGATATATCACTGTAATGTGAACTGTTTACATTTTCCATAAATTTCACCTGAAAGCCAAATATCCCTCACTTATTGTGACCAATGTGTATATATATATATATATATATAACCTTTGAGGAATGTTTTTAATGTCTGTTGATGGATTTAAGCCAGCTATGATATCTTTTTAACTCTGTTTTAATTTTCTTGCAACTCAGTTTCTCAGCACACAACAGCCTTTTGGTATATTTGCAATGTTAGTATAAACAGTCCGCAACGCAAATCAATGAAAAGTGCCGAGTTGTTTCCCCCACAGCGTGGGCGTGGCCTAAACTTATTTATAAGTACAGTATATAGGTTACAGGTTAGTTGTGCGAATTTCTTATGAATTGGTTTTACTTATTGTGATGCACCACGTTCTGCAATGTGGAACTTTCATTCTTATAGTTTATGACGCAACACGTTCTGCAACTTGGCACTTAGATTGAGACATCGGTTTAATCAGTACAAGACAAAAGATAAACATTAAACCTGGTCTGAAACTTAGTACTTGGTTCGGGACGGCTCCTGCTGTCACGCCCCTCAAACTAACCTATCAAGTCGTGCGGACTTCATTTCCCACCATGCAGTGGGACGCGCCCTTGCTCGCTAGTGTCAGATAGTATATACGAAACAGCATGGAAGGTGCAAGTTATCGCACTCAGTGTTCGTGCACTTAAGGTGATTTAAGAGTTCAGCACTTGTGCTTTTGTTATTGAGCGCTGTGGCGACTTTTAATGTTAAAGTGTTTGTGTTTACAAGCAGTTTAGAGGCGTGACTGGCTACCAGTGTAGTTCACTAGCGCTTGTAACGTTAGCTAGCCGTCTGTTGGCTAACCTTGCTGCTAACGTTTTGTATTTAACTTCTCTCAAGGGCTCAACTCTTTGGCGAACTGTTTTTACATTTATCTGGAAAAGGATAAAGTCGTCCTGTGTGTCATTTGGAGAGGGGGAAGGTGTGAAACAGAGCACAACCTACTGCTGTTGTCAGGTAAGTTCAAGCATTATTATTAATACATTTTCTACGCTTAGCTGTTAGCTTGCTAAACTAGTCTCTGGTCTTGGTTATAGTGAGAAGAGTAGCTTTTGTACTCTATGAGCATTTTGTGGTCCATTCTGTTCTTGTTTACAAAGTAAATAATACAGAGTTTGGTATGTAAACAAGTCTACTGTGTTAATAAACCTTGTGTAGCTCTGCTCTGATAAGTTCACCTTTAAAAGGTGTCAGTGATTTGATTATTAAAGTCATTAAAGTCAAACTTTTTCACTGATCCTCAGCTGATCATTAAAGCATTCAGTGGGTTAATATTTAATAGATGAGCTCGGTGTGTTATAATGAAACAATAACAGTGTGGGGATTAAAATAAGACACACCTGGAGATCTTGTAGGCCTGCATGGCTATTACCTGGGGGTCACTGACAATTAGGTCTATATTTTTTGTCCCATTTTCCACTGAACATACAGCTCTGGAAAAAATGAGAGCACAACACAATCTAGATCCTCAGTGAAAATATCAAGAAGAAGATGGATGGCACTAAAGCCATCAAGCCATTGATTTTTAGCTCCATGAGTGGTGTGAAGTCAACAGTAATGTGATACACGGATGAAAAAATCAGGCTTATTCCAGCTTAAGTAAAAAAAAAAAAAAGTAAAACAACTTGTTTTTGTGTTAATGCATCCTTTTTATAGTTATTTTGACCAATTGTAATTATCTACAAATTAAGACAACCTTTTTATTTGCAATTTGGGAGACGTATTATCAGTAGTTTATAGAATAATTTTAAAAAATCATTTTACTCAAAATCATGCCTATAAATATGAAAACCAGAACTGTGTATGATTTGACCAAAGAGATAGCCAAAAAATTGGTCAGTGTGTCCACATATACTGATGATCAAGAAATTATTAATAATTTATTCACAAGCTTGACGCCTGTACACTAAAGCCTTGATAATGTGATTTCCTAAGCAAGGAAGTTGTTTCATTAACTTCACAGGCAACAGAAGGCCATTTGTGTTTGTAACAGTCCATGTACTCAGGTAATAAGATCCCTTTGAAAAGCAGTAAACCAAGGACTATTAAAGCCTTGGCAGAGTGGCTGTAAGTTGAACCACAAGGAGAAAAAACAGGTGATGGACCAGGAGGAATGGAGAAGAGTGTGAACAGTGACTTTATACTACAGCTATACATGTTATTCATATTATATACTAATACTGTACCTTATATGGCTGAAAGTACATGATCAAAAAATTAAAAATCTTTTTTTTAATCTTAACCTCGAAACCAAAAATACCACAAGTGTTTACAAAGTAACGACATTAGGTGTTTTATTAGACTGATATCTTTTGCATATTTGGTGTTTAATCTTGGTGTGTAATTTAGAAGTTGACTGATTATCACCTCTGACTGATTAGTCAATATTTAGCATTTTTCCAGGTTACCCATTTGAACTCTTTTGAAGTGCAGATGAAAGCTTTTGTTTATTTATGCACACATCTGATGCAATCACATTCAAAATAATCAAACAAACAAAAAAAACTTTTTAGTCTGTCCCATCTGTGGTGCTATTAGATTGGTAGATGTACGGACCACGTATTGTGTAAATCCAATTAAATATGCTTTTCAGTGTTTTTGCAGATGTCCAAAGCTCAAAGCACTTTATTTTTTTAGAGTGTTCTGATGATAACTCGTGTTTATTTAAAGTTAGTTGGAAGCAGCAGTTCCATCCTTAAACATTTACCCCACAAATAAAACATTTATGGTAAATTAATATTGGTTATCAATGTGATATCAAATAACAGATACCAGTGTCCTTGATTACTAATAATCATGTTATTGGTCCTGAAAAAGACCTGTGGGTGGATCTTTAGTGTAAAGACTAGTTATATTTTGACAGTGAAAGAACTGTCCAAAGACAGTCATGTGACTATAATTAAAGCCAAAATACATTGACCCCAGTAGTGCAGTCAGCCGATATAGCAATATTGTGTCAGTATTGTTTGATATCAGTACATAACTATAGTATAAGACACTTTTTATCAATACGATGCTGGGTGCACCAAGTGTAAGAATTCAGGAAGTTTTTCACTACCCTGGGTTGGACCCATCCGATGAGTCAGACATGCCGGCCTCTGTTCCCCTGACAACTCAACCCTCCCTCAGCCCTTCACTGTTTTTCTCCCTTCATGGCTTTTCATGCTTGTCCCAAATAGCTTCTCTGTTCAAGTCCAGTTTTATAATCTGTCATTATCAGTGCTAACAGTGAACTCTTACAGTAGTGAACAACCTCCAAAACATGCAGAGAAATGAGTGAGCAATACAGCTACACCTGAATGAGCACCATAAAGAAAATGAATCAGATCAGGCTTACAAGAACAGTCTGTTTTCTGTCTAATCCATAGCTGACATATCTGTTGTACATGACTGTATTCCACAGATAATAATTTCCCCAAAATGTATAGAAAAACAATAAACCTGCTGACAGATGTGCCTTTGGGCAAAATATTAAAATTTTGTGCACACTTGGCTTAAGTACAGCATCTGACCACTGAATTTTTTTATAAGTGTGTTTAAAGTAAAAAAATCTGTGTGTTTAATACTGCAAAACACGTAGAAATCTGAGATGTGCCGATATGGAATTTTTGGTCTGGTTTATAACTGATTGTGGCTCATATAGGTATCATACCAATGATTCATTCATCAATCCATTATCACACCCGCTTAATCTTATCAGGGTCGCGGTTAGTTCCCTACCCCCTCACTGGGCGCAGGGCAGGGCATTACATTATTCAACTAAGCCAGGACAGGGCGCCAATCCATCACTGGGTGCACACGTGCACATACATACACATACACACAAATGTACGGACAATTTTAGATTACCCAATCCATCTGACCTCCATGTTTTTGGACTGTTTGAGGAAACCGGAGACCCCGGAGGAAACCCACGCAGACACGGGGAGAACATGGAAATTCCACTTGGATGGGGCCTCAAACCCAAGACCTCAGCGCTGAGAGATGAACGTGGCCACCGTGCTGTGCCACCAATGATTCAAACGAGTTATTTTAATGTAAATAGTCTAATACACTGTAAAAGTCCTGCTATATTGTGGCCAGTACGGGACACTGTGAGATCTACAAGAAGGAAAATTCCCACTGCGTGAGCTAGGAATAATTGGTTGGAATTGTCAGCCGTTTTTAATATGGGGCCAATAATAATAAGTCAGTTTTTCAGGGGCATCCCTATAATAACTGACTGTTCTGACATAACTGATTGTATTTTACATCTGCAGCAGCTTTTATCCTACAAATGCACTAATAGCTTTGGTTTTGTTTGTACACGACCCTTGTAGTCATTCTTGTCATTCTTTTTATTGTCATTCAGACGTGTGTATGTGGGTGTGGGTGGGTGTGGGTGTGTGTTAGTGAGAAGAAACCTTTCACCCAGAGAGCTTGCAGAAGGTTTACGCTGAACACTGTGCTGCCCTCATGCTTGGTGACTGAGAATAGCAGTAAAATCGGGGGCAGCTGTGTGAAGTCACATTTACCTCAGCAACACCACGAGCACATGTGCGCCATCCACTCAGCCGTATCTCAGTCATGTGTTGTTGTGGGTGTTGACAGGATTGTTGTTAATAGGAGAATTTTACTGTCGGTCCTTAGAACAGTGACAGAAGGACATTATTGAATCACTGGTAGCAGATGAGTAATAAATTGAAAGATCGTTAATGTCAAAATATAGAAATGTAGTTTTTCATTTACAGCATTTGGCAGACGCTCTTATCCAGCGCGATGTACAGCAGTTTTGTATCCTTTAAGAGAATTATCTCCGCTAGTACAGACAGCTTAGAGTCCAAACTACTCTTCAGTTCAGACACTAATAATCACTAATAATTAGAAAGAAGGAAAGATACACAATTATACACAGTCCCTGTGGACTGTAGGGGAAAATGATTTTTCAGCCTGGTGGAATTACTGTTATAGTTCTCAATACAGACAGCTACAATGTTTACATTGTAGATAAGTTACACACCAGTTTATGTAATAGCTGATAGGAGTACTGCCTATGCTCCATTTGGAAATTTGGGACAGGTAAAGAGTGCACAGAGTGATCAAAACTAAGCACCTTAGTACATCCAATGAGAGAAAAGTGCGGAGAGCTCATGTAGTGCACGCACCTCCTCTGAAATACTGCTCTTTTTCTGCTTACAGATGAATTATTATGTTATTATTAAGGCTTTGAGAAAGTTCTGTTTGAGGCATTTTGACACACAAGATATTAAAAATCTAATTAAGTCTTGACCTGAGAAAGAGAAAAATGCAGTTTTCATGAGTGTTTCTCCAACATGGGTTTAGGACTTTTATAATTATTATATTTATTTAAGTTGTTATTTACGCTGACCACAATTCTTTTCAGTAGTAAGAGATAAGAGTAAGTTGTAAGAAAATATTGATTGCAATATTATGTTCTGTCATACTGTATGGATTCTCAAAAATACAGTATGAATTTTAATAGTTTGCATGAACGTTTGTAGTGGTTAAGCCCCCAACCACTAGATGGCTATCTAAAAGAGAGAGTGCAGGCGGAGACAGGCACAGCGGGGTTCCAAATACAACAAGGCTTTATTGATGATAACTCGATTACTGAGGTTTAGAAACAAAACAAAGACTGTGGCTGTGAAATAAAGTCAAATGCTGTACTTTGCCTATGACAATGAAACAAAACATGACTGTGATGAAATGCAAAACGCTCATATGGTCACTTTTGGTTAGGGATGCACTAAATGTGACCTCACCAGGGGAAACCAGGCCAAAGTCACTGGGCAACTTATTGAGAAATCGTGTCAATATCATGTCACTCACATTAGCAACAAAACTTAGCCACGTGGTATTATTGCTGTAAATGAAAGATAACAGTTTCAGATATCTATCGAAGTACATATTTGATCGAAAACAAAACTTAAATTCACAAAAAAAGTTGTTTTGAGAAAGCAAATTTTGGGGGAAAAAAAGACTTTGACCTGGTTTTTCCTGGCGGGGTCACAAATATTCGGCAACCAAAATTATTTAGCTGAAAATGGCAAAAAACACACTTTTGCTGCTCAGCTGAATAAGTGAAAAGACAGAATAATATATACCAAACATACACTGTGACCTTTTTGGACATTCAGAATTCTGCTTTTTATCGCTAACAAAACACAGATTCACCAGCACAGTTACAGTTTGGTGGTGAAATGGAAGAAGACAACAAACTACAAGCACAACCTTCACTAAACTACACTTGTTATGATGAAGCCAGAATACAGCCGCTTAGCTTTGTGTTTGTGCTCAGCGGCTGCAGTGTTATGAAGCGTCTCACAATTAGCATAAGAAATGTGAAGTGTTTCAGTGTCTGTAGCCAATGACACACATTAAACACACAAAAGATCCATGTGACTTACATCATTAATTTTATACATTTTCATCATTTTATTAAATATTAGTAATAATGTAACATACATGCATCTTCATACAAATTCATATATTATTGTCTTGTTTTGTCATTTTTCTAACATTTGCCAGATAATGATTTATATAAAAGCAGAACTGTATTCAGTATCCGGCTTTCGACCAAATGTTTCATTTTGTTTGGTTTTCAGGCCAAAAATGTTCATTTCGGTGTGTATGGCACGCTCCGTGCCTTTATGGTCAGGCAGAATCCATGTTTCACAAAACTGCCAGCTCTTAATCCTTCATCCACAGACAATTCATACAGTTTTAAACTCAAGCAGCAAAATGGGGTAGGTCTGCATTTCCCTTCCTTTTATGGCCAAATATTTGGGATCAAAGGCACGTCTCTGTGTATAATTAAATATTTCAGCCATTCTACTGCTGCTTTGTGAATCCTGCAATGTGATGCCCTTTTAGATGCCATTTGATCTCGTTGGTTGGTAGCTAGGCTCCGATATGTCCCAGTGACCATGAGCAGTGTTCTTGTTTGGTGCAGGCTGTTCCTTTGTGGATTTGACAACTTGTGCAAGATCAAGTTAAAGATTTGCATGTTTAACCTGGAGGTCTAGTGATTTTTCAATAATGCCTTAAGGCATGTCCGAACACATTTTAGAACAATAGCTCAAACTGGTCCTTGTAGACTTTAAAGATTAAACATTACTGTGTGCATCAAATGAAGAATCATAAACTGTTTGTCAGAGGAATCCTTATCTCAGTAGCACTTTTGGGATTATGAACATGGGTTCTGTGGTAATTTACAGGAGCTCCTGGTACCTGGGGAGCAGTTGGGTGTTAGGTGCCTTGCTTAAGGGCACTTTACTCATGCCCTGTCCGGGGATCAAACTGGCAAATTTCCAGTCACAAGACCAGATGCCTAACCAGCAGGCCTCAGTTGCCCCCATGCTTTGGAAAAATATAAATTTTTGGCCACTGATACTAGCTGTGTTTAGTCTCCTAGCATGTGGGTCCAAACACAATGCAAATAAAAAAAAATATGAATGTTTTTAAAGAGTCACTCAATCTAATTGGTCTACTTGGTTTCCATACTGTATCTAAAATAGCATTATGTGAAGGAAAAGTAAACTTAAGTGGATGTTAAACTAATAAAGTAAATAATTGTTTCTATTCAAAATGATAACATAATACAATAGATGGAAGTCTTGCTGGTAATAAGGAGAAAAAATAATCAGTGGATAAATAATAATCATTATGTGATGCATTAGTAAGGGGGACAGCATCTGCTAGGCTCTCCTTGTCCAGCAGAAGGAGCCTGGGGTTACCTTCAGTGGCCGTTATCCACAGATGGAAGGGGTGGACCTCGCTCATCATGGCCAACAGAGTGCACCAGCTGTCTCCTCTACATGACACTGGGCAGTATCTCAGCATTGTCGACAAATAGGCTTGAAATTCCAGCACCTATATTTGTGTTGTAATAGCATAAGATTTTTTTTGTCTTCCTTTACCCCTCTGACTTCTCCATCTTTCTCCTGCAGTCCGGTTCCTTTCTAGCTGGTCTTTTGTTCTTGTTTTGCTACTTTGGTTTGAAGTGTTCTTGTTTTTGCCCCTAGTCAGTCCTTCGTGGCAGTATTTGTTTTGCACCCGTTCTTGGGTATTTTGTGGCTACTTTTGTTTAACACTTCTTTTTCGGAATTCTCTTAAAATCTTTCTCCCCTTTTAGTTAGGGAGTGATTTTTAGTTTTTTTTTCCTCTTTTTTTTGAGTCATCAAAGCTTTGCACTGCACTTGGCTCTGATTAAGTTTGGGACATCCCGTTACACCAATAAGGCTTAACTTTATAACATTTCTACTTGCTGAATTATAATACACGTTGGATAAGTATATGTTTGAAAGGCTTTTGTTTTTGTTGTAACAATAGGATAAACTTATAAAACAAACTAAATGAAGCAGCCCTGAATTTCTGACATTGAAGTTTATATCTGAGCTCTAATTTAATTCACATGCTTTTGGCTTCCACACTTCATATGAGGGCAAGTTCACTAACACATAACTGCATTAATCTGATGCCTACAGTGTAATAACTCACAGTGTGGAGTTTATTACTGTCATCACTGCAGTCATCTAACTTTTTGGTGTCAGTTTTCATTGACTGATCCTTTAAATTACGTGCATGTAATGTACAATGTAGAAGACAGGATGTTCTGGAGAAACACTGTCCAGATGGTCTCCATGAGTCACAATCAAATTGATGGCACTTCATAATAATAATAATAATAATAATAGTAATAATAATTATTAATAATAATAAGTAATAAATATACAATGTAAAATACATTTTTGATTGATTTTTTTTTTGTTTTTAACTGATGCAAAACAGACCAGTATTGCTCCTGAAATAACTGAGAAATAGTGATAAATAATTGTGATTTCAAAATTGAAAGAATGAAAGAAAAATTGTCATATTTTATATGAACTATACATAAAGTGACATTGCAAGCCAGTTCAAGACATTTCAGGTTTGTTTTAATATTGATCATTTACATTTATAGCATTTGGCAGACGCTCTTATCCAGAGCGACATACAACAGTGCTTTGATTCCATTAAGAGAATTAGCTAGTACAGACAAGTTAGAGTCCAAACTACTCTTAATACAGACACTGATGGAACAATCATCACTAATACCCTAGAAGGAAGGAAAGATACACAATTAAGCACAATATAAAAGCATAACGCATTACAAGAGATATAAAGTAGTGATCGCTTAAGTGGTCCACGAAGAGATGGGTCTTCAGTCTGTGTTTGAAGACAGTGAGGGACTCTGCTGTCTGAACAGCCAGTGATCAGTGTGGCTTACAGCTCATGACGATTAGAAATCTAGAATCTCAAACTATTATATTTCATTTCAGGTGAATTATTCAGATGGTATCAACATTAAAACAAAGGCTTGGAATAAATTATATGTAATTAATATAACATATGATCCTTTTTTTCAATTAATTCTGAGCACAACTGAAATTTTCCGCAAAATTCACATTTTTAGAGCTGCACTAGGCTTATCGACAGTAAATTATAATGTTTCCAGTTCCACAATTCTTATTGGACTGCTTTGGTTTTTGTTCCTTCTAGGGAGCCATCCTGTGTGTACGTCCAGCCAGCCAGCAAGCCCCCGTGTGCTGGCGTGTATGAGTATAGGGAGGGGGCAGTGATGGGGAATGGAGTGCAGGAAAGCCAGGGTGCGCTCACACAGAGTGAGGTGCGGCCACGTCCTTCTTCCAGCCAATCAGAGGTAAGAATCATAATCTGTCAGCAGACACTGCCAGTAGGAGATTACCAGTGATGGCATGCATTACTGTAATTTTACAATTTTTTCCAGTAACGAGTAATCTAACGTGTTATTATTTCCAATCCAGTAATCAGATTAAAGTTACTCACCTTAGTCATGGCGCGTTACTATTTTTTTATCATTTCCCTTTTTACAATATATATCGTAGTGAAACAGAGAGAAAAGCCAATACAGATTCAGCATCTCATAAAACGGTCTCTTTATTACTGTCCAAACAAGACTGAGCACAAAGGCCGCACATCACAACACACTCTGAACTACTGATGTCCCCAACATTACTGTACATCTCATTAATGGTAAGTCTGCTCTGCAAACAGGGGTCAGTAAGTGATGTAAGAGATCATGAGAAGATAACTATACAACAATAACACTAAACTAACACAAAACACATAACAGAATTATCCTTAACAAAAAAACAACAGTCCCTAATTATGCAAAACGCGAGGGATTCTAGGAAGTGATGTCACTGACTCTTTGTGGCCTTGGTTAAGCTGACACTAATATTTTTACTTTCTTCTTGCGATTTTACTTCTTCTTGCGGGATTGTGAAGCAAATGTAAACAGTGAAGGGAAGGGTTATCAAACGAAACGCTGGCTACGGTCTTCCACAGCCTTAGACTCCGTGCAAACTCATTAAAAAACAGCAGCATTTTTCTTAAATGGGCCTTAGACTCTCTTAAAGAGACAGTAACCCTTTATACTGACACTACTACACTATAGACTAACACATAAGAAACATTAATTTATCTAGTTTAAACCAAAATATAACAAAAACTGTCTCATGCAATCAAAACATCTTAAACCAGTAGTCAAAAAATTAAATTACCATATACACTGTGTTTTGTTTTGTAAAACCACTCCTTTCTGCTCTAATGCTGTGAACAACAGGTTTAATGTTCAACTTTGCCAATACAGTGTTAACAGTTAAATATGTGAGGTCAAGAAAGATTTATAAAAACAAGTATTTATGTTAAGTGAAATCATTAAAGACTAAGAAGTCTGCAGCCTCCAAAAGTAACTAATAAAGTAACTTGTAATCTAACTTAGCTACTTTTAAAATCAAGTAATCAGTAAAGTAACTAAGTTACTTTTTAAAAGGAGTAATCAGTAATTGGATTACTTTTTCAATGTAACTATACCATCACTGCAGATTACACTATATTTCAAAAGTTGGTAGAGATCTAGAGCGTTTTCTGAAATCAAGGCTATATAGAAGTAACAGTCTTTAGGCTCCACACTACAGGTTGTAACATTGCAAAGAGGATTTGATTGTATTCAGCCATGAGAGTAGTAGTGAGGTCAGGTGCTGAATCTGAAGAAGAAGAAATGTTTGCATTTTACCCATCTGTACAGTGAAAACACTCTAGGGGGCAGTGACCTGCTGCAGTGCCTGGGGAGCAGTTGTGGGTTAGGTGCCTTGCTGTGAATGTATTTGTCCTGCTGGTTCTGGGCTTGACCCAGCAAACTTTGATTCTAAGCCTGCTTCTCTATTTGTTGGCCACAGCTGCCCCCAAAATAAATTGGCATATTCTGAGGGCTGCATTCGTGCCACCTTGAGAACACCCAATCTTATCTGATCTCAGGTTAAGCAGCATCAGGTCTTTATTATTCTTAATCACAAACTCTTCTCCAACTCATGAAAAAAAAGTACTGGATACAAAGAATGCAGTTCTACTTCTCCACAACTCAGTGCTGAGGGGATTTATACCTCTGTAGCTTAGATACCTCAACACATCTCTTAAACCTTTGTCACTGACAGACTCGTGTTACTAAGGCTAGTGTCATTACAATGTTGTAACTCTATTTCTGAGCTTGACTCATGATTTGGGAAAATGTTTGTTCCAAACTCAACTGTGTGGGACACTTTGATCCTAAAATAGTCTCTCGTAAATATGCTCTTTATTTTTAGAGTAGCTACTTAGTCTAAAGCTTCTATTTCAGTCAGCTGTTATTACCACCCAGTGTTCAGTTTGTGCTCATGAGCGATACAGAAGTGGTTGTAAATGCTGAAATAAACAGTGAAGTAAAATGAAGAGTGAAGTTCATCCAATAATTTTAGACATAAACCTACTAAATGACTTAATGTAATGTACTTAAAGGACTCATAAGCTTGTGTATTGTCCTTTATTTATTTCTTTTTAAGGTAGGTATATACTCCCAAACTAAAATGTCTAACATTAAATGATTCATAATGTATAATATGAATCAGTAAATGGCAAATAATTCCTAGGTTACATAATTTGCATAAATTATGCACATTAGCATCCAATATGGCCACCGAGAGGCAGAAAGTTATGTATTTTCTAAACGGTATATCTCAAAAACCACTAAAGATTTTGACTTTTATTTTTTGGACTTTTATTTATAACCAATAAACTCATGTCCTGATGTAAGGAAACTAACTACAGATGAAACATATTGAAGATAAAGACAAGTTTCCATTTTTGTCATTTTATCGCACCTAATTAAATATTCAACCCTGCTAATCTAGTACTTACAAAGGTTTGATCAAAAAATGCCGATCATCCTATGAAGAAATATATAAAGTATCAGTACTCCAAAAATCAAAAAGAAATCTTAAAAAATACCAGAGATATCATGCTTGAATGATTGCAAGGAAGCTGCCTGAATTTTTGGGAGTATATACCTACCTTAATGACACTAATGAAACAGTCTGTTGTTGTTCATGTATGTAAACAAAGTTGCCAAAACAGCTCATTTGGAATTAGGTGTTTCCACAACGACCAGAGCAATATCAGCCTATAGCCTACAGCCTTCAACCTTCAGAAGTTTAGCCCATTTGTTTTGAAGTTTTCAAAGGTGTTTATTGCTATTTTTAGGTAGTCAGTTGACCTGTGCTCATGATTCCAGTTAATAAAAAATGCCACATCTGCAGGCAGTTCTGTAAACTCTTACAAGACTCAAGAAACATTGGATGCCCTGCTGAAGCAGCGGATTAAGACATGACTGATGAACACTGTCCTTTTCTCTCATGTCAACAGTTGCTCTGTATATTTTATGTGTACAAACAAAAAAAACATATCAGCAATATAATACATAGTCAAATCCGAATATTGACCACCTGGTTGATAGTGGGACCTCACAGGACCAGACGTAACGGTGTTCGCTCAGTGGTGATCCCTGACACCTCCCTTGTTTTCACTGTCTTTTGCATCTGTATTCATTATAAAGGTTAACTGCTGTACTGTGGCCTTGTACCACTCGTCCTCTGGCATCATTGGTCCATGGTGCACCACTGTTAGGCTCTCAGTGTTTAGAACATCCCACAAAGTTAGCAGTTTCTGAGATGCTACCAAAGTTTGCCTGGTTCGCCCTTTTGGACATCAGTCAGATCATGTCCTTTGCCCATTAAAATAGTTTTGCTACAACTGACTGGTGTGCTCGCTTATTTATTTATACAGCAAACCCTATTGCATAGCATCAGGGCCGAGTTCAGTCCAAACCCGCAGTGGTCATAATTAGATATGACTGTGTATTGGCCACCAGCCGCCCTGCTCTCTAAATATCAACATTGTCCATTGAGAAATCCATATTGGTTGATCACTACAATACAGGGCAGGCAAGAGCATTTATTATAAAACAAGGTGGATTGTTTATGTAACTTCTCTGTATACATTGTCTGCAAAGCATTGCAGGTTTAAACTCTTTGTCGACTCCTGAGTTTTCTCTTGATTTCACTGCTGACCTAAACATTTCTGACTATCAGAGATCTCAGACAGTTTGAATTAATAATCTGTTGAATTTGAAACGACGTTATTGGCAGGACTGTGTGTTCTACATGGACTCATCACTGGCTAACAAGCTGACACTTGCAGTGTTTGATCTGAATCATCTGCACAGCTGTAAAACAGACTTTGCATGGTCTGCCTAGTCATACTTGAACTGGATGGACAAGGTTAATGTAATGGATGTCTGTATTACCCAAAAAATAGAGGTGAAAAACTTACATTCAATTAGCTTTGTAGCCTCATCAGCATTTGTGAAGTCTGAACGGTTAAGGGTGAGATGTGTTCATGCAGTTTCTAGCAGCATGTTTAAAGAAATGGCTTATGTTGGCCTTTAAATTGTTTACATTCTTTTACAGATGTGTGATCTTAATGACACTGGTGACCTTTCTCTTTACTGATGTGATAAAACCATGTCTGTTTTACATGTAGTCTGTGCCTGTTTTATCTATTCTGGTCTCATATTCCCCTATTAGCCTCCTCTTTTCCAAATTTGATCCGTCCTATTTAAACCCTGATGAAGATAAGTTTTTTGGACTTGATTGGTGACAGACCCAAGCTATGCTTTTGAATGCTACTGCTGGTCTTGCTATAATGTGCTTAACAAATAAGTGACATGTTGCTCTTAGTCTATCATTTTTGTTTATTTTAAAAGGTAAAATGTTAAGTGAGGTCTTTGCAGAACTGCAGTTTTGTTTTATTTGGTATTTTTGGGTCTTTATTGATGTTGGCGAGATGCTTAAGGATGCTTGTGGATTTCTGCTTCTTGTCGTTTCTTGATGTTTATCAGATGTGTCTTACTAGTGCATCTCCAAACATTAAAATATCGTTAAAAATTTCATTTGTGTAGTGGTTGGGATGTTGTTCGCCCAAGGCGCCAAACAGGCTAGAACCGCCACTGCCTATGAGTTAGCTGCAGAGACTTCAGCCAGGAACCACCTTTCATTTGAATACAAAGTAAATCTGCCAGTGTTAAATCAACACTATTAGAGTTAAATTAACACTGAGAGTGTTAAAATGTAACACTCTCAGTGTTAATTTAACTCTAATAGTGTTGATTTAACACTGGCAGATTTACTGTATAGTAATTTACTCAAAATTAAATATTTGAGTAATTTGAGATTCCGGAATTCAGATTTTAATGAGTTATAAGACATACTGAGCAGCAAAAATGACGAAAAATATCACTTTATGTGTAATTAATATAAAATGACAGTTTAACTTTTTGAGTTAAATCATTATTTTTTTTTTCACCATATATTTTGTTCATTTTGTGTTATTTGCTAAAAAAGTTTTTTTTATATTATATATAGATATAAATATAAACCAATGTCTGGATAATTAATGCATTTAATAGAATTGAGACCTTTTATATTATAGTTTTTTAATTGTGGACCTAAAATCAAGATTTTAAAGTGTGTGTGTGTGTGTGCAGGGCTTTAAGCAAAGCCGTTCTGTGTTGAACTCATTGTTCTCTGGAGCCTTGGCGGGAGCTGTGGCCAAAACCGCTGTGGCTCCTCTGGACAGAACCAAGATCATCTTCCAAGGCAAGAAACATTAAAGTGATACTTACACAAACCCCCCATCACCACATGCACACTGTCTGCCAACACCTCAGGGTGAAATTTCTGAGCAGTATCTGTCTATACATTCAATAGAAGATAAATCAAGTCCACATATATAATTTTTCTATTAGAGATGCAATGATGCCAATATGTTAACTACTAATTAACAACTGATTGTATCTGATAGTGGTATCACACTGCTGAAACTATTTTAATATAAGTAATGTGATGAGACGTTTGCTCTGTACTGTTATGTGTTTACTCTTCTGTTATTCAGGAAATGTCTAATGGTTCTTGTTTTTTTGTCTTTAGTGTCTTCAAATAGATTTTCTGCCAAGGTGAGTGTGTGAATATCTGTCCTTGAAAATCAAATGGAGCACAATAACTATTGTCAGATGTTGGAGCAAATATCTTTTTGAACTCCATCTTGAGAATATATGGATAATTACAGGGTTGACGTTTTTGGGGGGAAGTACAAAACTCATACCAAAGTCACAGTGATGGGTCTGTTTTTCCCCGACACCAGGAGGCGTACCGGCTGATCTATCGCACTTATCAGCATGATGGCTTCCTCAGCTTATGGAGGGGAAACTCGGCCACCATGGTGCGAGTTATTCCCTACGCTGCCATCCAGTTTTGTGCCCATGAACAATACAAGAGGCTTCTGGGAGGGTATTATGGCTTCCAGGGCAAGTGAGTACCTTTCACTTTATAGTACTAGATCTTTACCACAGGGTTCCAGCAGACCTTGAAGAAGTCTTATGAAGTCTTAAAATAGATTTTAACAAGTTAAGCTCATAAATGACCCGAAACTGTCTAATTTTTACTTTAAGATAAACTAAACTCATAGCTGATGCCTGAAGACTGCGTTCAGAAGCACTGCATACAGGAAGTTAATAGAGAATAGTCCAGCTGACAGTGAAATAGATATTTTTAAGTTAGCATTTTATGCATAAGCATCCTGAACATTTT
The DNA here is from genome assembly GCA_036984385.1 of Crenuchus spilurus. NCBI lineage: Eukaryota > Metazoa > Chordata > Actinopteri > Characiformes > Crenuchidae > Crenuchus > Crenuchus spilurus. The sequence continues at coordinate 51,409 of BRDA01010094.1, forward strand.
AACCTCCACAGTCCTGAGACAGGACACTTTAAAACCAAATGATATTTTGTAATGAAATATGTTCATTGCAGGCATTTAAATGGCATAATACAAAAAAATGTGCATGGAGACTGTAAGATATTCAGTGTCCAGTATACTGGACGTTTGGAATTAAGGGCATGAAATCTGAAAGATTTTGAAAAATGAACTCATTTGTTTGTAACAATACAAGATACAAATTAAATGTATTTTCTGAGTTAACTGTTAGTGGAAATATGTAATAAATTTTTTTACAGTAAAATTGCATACTGATATGAACAAATATAAACAGTTTGCTGTACATTTCTACTATTTTATTATTATAATAATAATAATAATAATAATAAAAAAATGATAATTATTATTTTTTTTAATCTATTATTTAATAATTCAAGCATCTCTTGTACTGTCAGCCCTAAACAGACATGAGAAGGTGAGCATAGCATTGAAAAATGTCAAAAATGTTGGAGTACCAGTGGTTTTAAGACGTGTGTATTCGCGATACATAGCATGCTTAACGCAGCATTCAGTAGTCTAATTCCAAATGTCCAGATGGCTGGACATAAATGTTTTGGACGAAATTTAAGACTTTTCAAATAACTTTTAACTTTTTAAGACTTTTCCCATTGTTAATATCATTATTTTTTGTATCCTTAAACTTCTAGAATAACATATATACCAAGACATTTCAGTTCTCTATTTCGGATAATTAAGTAAAACTTTTGTTTTGCTCGGTCACGGAGGCGAGGAGCGTCTTTCTCTTCAGCTGCCATTTCAGAGAGTTTTTTCAGCAAAATATCAAAACAACCTAAACATCCTTGTCCAACCAATAGAAAGCCAGAGTTGGGAATGAACACACAAACGTTGGTGGGACAACGTAAAGCTGGTTGTTAAGTTAAAAAACGCAGAAAAATAATGTCCAGCATACTGGACGTTTGGAATGAGGAGGTTAAACACTAATCTTTCATCTGCCTTCCATCTACACAAGCTGTGCAAAGTTTTTCAAAAACACCAGTGGTCCAAAGCTCTGCTTTTGGAGATCTACCTTCCTACAGAATTTAGCTCCAACCCTCATTGACCCCACCTCATCATCTAATGCTTACAGAAGTTCTTGATGAGCTGAATGAGGTGTAATTTGGATTGAATGTGAAACCTACAGGAAGATAGATCTCCAGGCTGGTGATCAGACCTTTACAGCATGGCCCGCTATATAGTCCTGCATAATTTATGGACAAACTGCCATATAATTAAAAACACAGTCACATCAAGTCATACACGTGGTTCCTGGTAACAAGCTGACCTACATTGTTTAGAAAAAATATTTGGCTTTTTTGAATCATGTGATCCATCGTGTTTTCCATCAGTCCCTCATTGAACCTCATCTGGATTCCAGAGACATTTTGCTGGTTCCCCAGTGTGTTTTCAATATACTTTAATACATTATGCAGCCAAAATATGCAGCTATGTTGGCAAGATATGGTGTTTTGTAAATATTGTGAAGTACTACATGCTGTAAAGTGCTCAGCTTGGTGGGACCTTTGTGAGACTGAAGGCAATTGAAAGATGAATATAAATTTAATATAAAGATTTATCCAAAGGAGTGTTATCTTCATTAGGATTAAGATTGTTTACTATTGTAAATGCTGAACATTGAGCTATTGATAAAAGCTTTCCTGTCAAAAATGGACAGAGTCAAAAAGTTATTTTTGTGTTTAAAGATGACGAATTAAGAAAATAGTAAAAACCGGTTCAAATCATGTTGTAGTGAAATGTTGAGAGTCCATCTGAACAAAACTGAGAAAATCAATCTGAGAGCAAATTCTAAAGGGAGGGTTTACCTCTGAAAAGAAAACTGGACTATGAGTCTGCTCTTTTGTGGCTGTCACACCTTGCTCCCAGGTGAGGGTAGTTGTGTCCCCAAAAAGGTGTGGGAATTATTCTTACGACCAACAGATGACAAAACCGCAGTAGCACTTTAGTGCAAAGTTGTTTAATATAATAAGAAGAACAAAAAAAAAACTATTTACAAAACAAATTAAAGTAAGGAATCCACAGTATACTTGAAAAGTCAGAGTTTGAAGTTTGTATAAGCTTACTGCCTTCAACACAGTTCCGTCCATCTGATACCTTTCCTCTGTCTCCCCAAACTAGAACTAAACCCCTTAAATAGGCCAACACTGCCTATGTCCCATTGGATTAAACCAGTCATTTTTCCTGTAGGGGAGTAGGTTTTTCTGATATGGTTAAAACAAACAAATAAATAATATTCAAATAACACTCCTACATTGTTATTGAATTCTAGACCCAACATAAGTCACAACACCATCCAAGAATATTACCATAAGCCAAAAAGAAAATCATTTCTTGGTATGAACCCTTCCAAAATCCCCCCTACAAAAGACAGTCCCAACTGGGGCCTACTGAGCATGATTCAGTTTTACTCAGGCACTATAAAAGACAGCTAAAAAGTGATTTTCACCCCTTTGTCTTCCAGGAAGTAAAAGTGGGGCTAATGTGAGTATGGAGGATTTTATTATCTGCTAGTAGTTAATGTAAAGTCCAGTATCATATTTTTAACTGTGAGCTGTCTTTTGTTCCAAGCTAGCTGAGAAACATGGATAATGAGTATTAGCATTAGCTAATAGCATTAGCATTGGCTAATAGCATTAGCATTATCTGAAAATGATTGAGGGTGTTGGTATGGACTGGTAAACTACAGCAGGGACAGAACAGGACTGAGACCTATGTTATGTGTTCTGTCACAGTGGCCATCTTGAGCTAGACTGGCAAATAGATTTGAAGATTCATTTTTAAGTCCAAATGGGACATCTCGAGTTAAGTCCCATTGTCCAGTCAAAGTCAGCTCTTTTTCTCTCACCATCTGACGGGTCAAAGTGGCCTCAGACGGACATTCAGTGATTAAATTGATATGTCCTAAGTCAGAGATTACAGTGGATTCCAAACTTGGAGACAAAACTAACTAACCATACATACATACATACACATTATTCATACTTACAAAGTAAATTTAACTGTTTGAGTTTTTTTAATTAAATGAATGTCTGTGTGTGTATCAGAATGAATATGTGGTGTTTAAGTGTTGTAGGTGAGTATTGTGTGTGTCTAACTATTTGGCCACAGTGTACTATGTTTATAAATTCTTAGAGACAGCAAAGGTGTGTGTGTGTGGTGTGTGTGAGAGATAAGGCGTGTGTTAAGCAACCTTGGGTAAGACACAGGAGTTTGCAATGATCTAACGGGTTAGAAGTGGACAGAATAATTATTACGGTACACAGAATTCAAAAAGTTCATAGGAAAACACACAAAGTTATATATTTGAATTAAATATAGAAGTCTAAATGATTATTATTAAACTAAATGAGTCTATTAGCAACACACACACACTTTATAAATATTTATAGAAGAAAGTCAAAGAAGATTATTGGTTTCTGATTATTATGGAGATATATATGTGTGTTTAAGTTGACAATCAGAATAAAACAACAGAAATGGGAAAATCCAAAACCTTACAGTAAGCACAAGTAGTAAGGTAAGATGTCTTGAAGGCTGTTTTACCCGATGCCCCATTACCTCATTGCCTGATCATTATCATGGTGTTATTATGTTGTTAGCTTAAGATTAAGCTGATTAGGTATTAGATGGGTAGTCCACAAAACAGGATTTCTCAGTAGGCAAGATAAAACAAGCCTGTCCAGTAGGAGGAATCTAAGAAACATTCCTGCTGGACATTCCTCAATGTTTGACATGAGATATCCAGCTGAGAAGTCCTGCTTTGTGGAACACCCTCCAGGTTTACTGATTGTATTTATTTACATCATGTTTAACTCTCTGGAGTCTGCGATCCTGCCAGTGGGACAAAACCGAAAGTCAGCAAAAACACTTCTATAACTATAACACTTATCGTTGAAACAAAACTAAACAGAAATCTTAAAATATCTACTTATAGGTTGATTCAAAATATGTTTTTAGATATTTGTGAGAGGAGCATAAATACGCAGAAACACATTTTTCACTACAAGTCAGAGCGCGGCGCTTTTTTGCCCGCCCATTCATGCAAGCTGCCATTCATGCCAGTGGAGGATTAGCAGCCCAGGAATGTGTGAAAATGCCCATTTGTTCTCTATAAACACAGTGCTCACCTGAACAAGGACCTCTCACGTAAGTGTTCACATCTATATCATGAATAACCAATCTAGGAACCACTGAATGAATGAAACACATCAGCTCACATTAGTTAAGCTTTAGAAATAAAACCACATACAATGTCTAAAAACTGTAATGAGCAATGTGTAACCAACACCTCTGTTTATTCAGTTCTGAGCTCAAAAGTCTTGACTAGAAATGTTTAGATTGTGTTTTCACAATATAACAGCACATCTGAAAACAGGTTTTTGGAAAGTATAAGTTTAGAGTAGATTTAATCAAAATATAGATTTATGACACTCTTACTGTTTTGATTCTGTTGTTGAGTTTGTGCTGAACTAAGGCCTGTGTAACACTTTGGAATAAATAATTTTAGATGGGTGTAATTTGTAAAAAGTGAAGGCATGTCAGACTACATCAGAGTGTCTGAAATACCCTCAGACTTCAGAGGGTTAAATGTCTCCACATATTAAATATGATTTCATTTCAAGAACTACAACTTCTATTCACAGTGGAAATGGAAATTAAAAACCTAGCAATGTAATAATTGAATAAAAGAATTATATAGCCATAGATGGTTTCTAACAATGAATGGAAGCTAACAGCCACCAGTTTTCTTGATATGATGTGAATAATGCTAATCTGTGACTATTCACTTTCATTTATTGCTTGGAACATTAGATTTATTGACTGAAGCTGTCTTTAACTATCAGACTTGTGCTAGAAACTGTAGCATAGTTTGAATGGCACAAATAAGAAGAATCCTGTTCTGTAGTGCAGGCTTTATATAATCCTTGAAGAACACATTTTCACAGTGTAATCTGTGAAAAGTGATTCATGCAAGCTGCTTCAGTACCTCACGCAGCTCTCAGAAGACAGTGTTGTGTTTCACCCACTGAAGTTGCTCAGTCAGAATCTACATACCAGCATTGGCCTCGTTTCTGTAAGGTCAGACCTGCTACTATTAGATTACAGCACTTTCAGAACGTCATCTAGTTGCTAGTGGATATATTAACAAAAACTAAGTAGGAAGCCATCAACAGTTTTATGATATACACAGTGATGACAGTAGCTATTGCTGGTTTATGACTTGTGTGTGGAACCTTCTTATGTACAGACTTGTTACTGTTTTAGCTGGATTGTGAATGTAAAAATCTTCTAAGATTACATCAAAAAAAGTACATTACGCCCCTGAGTGGCTCAGCAGGCTAAGACGCTGCCACTATGACCAGAGTATCACGAGTTTGAATCCTGGTCATGCTGTTTTCCATCAACAGCCGGGGCCCAAGAAAGCAAAAATTGTCAGTGCTCTCTCTGGGCAGGTAGATGGCGCTCTCTCACCCTATCACTTACACATTGCAATGTCTGCTGGCTCAGGTGTCTACTGATTGGTCCATTCAGAGCTGGGATAGTGTCCATTCTTTCCTCCGAGCGCGTTGGCTCCCCAATGATGGTGTATCTGCAGTAGTTCAATAAGAGATGGTGGCTGTATCACACACAACGGAGGAGGCTTGTGCTTGTCTTCACCCTCCTAGAGTCAGTGACAATGCAAAGTAATGGGGAGAGCCCCCTAGTGGATGGAATGGGTTAATTGGCTGCTACCACATTGGGAGGAGGAGAAAATTGGCAATAAATTATGAAAAAATAAATAAAATAAAATATACAAATATAAAATATAGAATTTTAGTTTTTGAAAAGAGGTGATGGCTGTATCATATGCAGCGGAGGAGGCTTGTGCTTGTCTTCACCCTCCTAGAGTCAGGGACAGTCAAAAGTGATGGGGAGAGTCCTAATGAATGGGATGGGCTAACTGGCTACTACTACATTGAGAAGGAGATAAAATTGACAAAAAAAAAACATTAATGGTTAATTTTTGTTCATCATTTAAATAATTGATTTAATCATTAATTTATGATTAAAGATTTAAAGTTAAATTCAAAATTCTAATTTTCAAAAAGTTAAACTGTCATATTTTATACCCATTACATGTAAAGTGGCTTATTTCACTTTTTTTTTTTTCTATTGGTGTTTACATTTGCAGCAGTTGGCAGCTCTTATCCAGAGTGATGTACACTCTGATGTACATGTTTTTGTTCAGAACTATTTTACTTAATATTGGTAATCAATACCCTGTCTATTATATATTGCAGAGCTTTGCCTCCTGTGCCACGACTCCTGGCTGGCTCACTAGCTGGCACCACAGCTGCCATGCTCACATACCCACTCGACATGGTCCGCGCCCGCATGGCCGTTACGCCTAAAGAGATGTAAGACAAATTGATCTTTAAAGGGATGCATATTCTGAACTGAATGAATATTGGTTGTGCACAGTTAGCAGTATGTTATTTTACACACAGTTGCTTTCTGTGTAAGCCATGTTAACATATGGGATGTAAATGCTAAATACTGAGCTTTTCCTTTAATTCTTAATCCCTCTGATTTGTTGACTTTGCGTTCAGTAGAGAAATAAACGTTTAGATGAATGATTAAAATACACGTAATGTTTACTATATATGGACTAACACTCAAAGTTGTGGGGTCACCCATAATTATGCATTGCAACACACTTATTTCTGAGGCAAAGTCTTTTTTCCAAGCTGTTTTAAGACTATGATAAAATCCACAAATGCTGCTGCTCCAGATACTCGGTCTTCTCTGGTAGAAGGTTGCTTTTTATCTTATAGTTTATAGTTTTTTGTATAACTGTTTACTGTTCACCAGAAGTTTAGCACACATTTCACGC
>BRDA01010095.1:7818-35565 GCA_036984385.1 Crenuchus spilurus
ATACTTATCTGAATCTAACCAAACTGTCCTATTAGCAGATTTCATAGGTTTTATTCTAGGAGTTTTTCAAATGGTCACTGATTACTGATATTTTTTACATGTAATAACACAAAGGGAATCATGCAGTGACCAAAAAGTAAGTAGCCCTCCTTTGCCTTGATTCAGCATTTTGCACATTCTCTTGGAAGTCAGTCATTCCTAATGTTTTAAATGAAATGGTTCATTATAAATAAACTTGCATATTCCAAAAGTTGGTTAATAATTTCAGAAAAACATTCCCCCTAAAATTGCAAAGACTTTGAATATCCCACCATCTACAGTACATCACATCATCAAAAGATTCATAGAATCTGGGGAAATCACTGTGTGCAAGAGAAAAGGTCAGTATCAAATGATTGTGATCTATTTGCCCTCAGGTGTCACCGCATTAAAACTTGCATGATTATGTAATGAAAATCACTGCATGGGCTCAGGAGCAGTTCAGGAAATTGTTCAAAGTGTGTTTATTTATATTTATTTACATTTTACACAGTGTCTCAAGTTTTTTGAAGTTAGGATTGTACTTTCCAAAACCATCAGTGAACCTACATGTGTCTTCTGAGTTTTATATGTAATGTTGAAGGTAAAATAATGGAAAAAGATACCTTTTTGGGAGAATTATTTTCTCCCCACTTAAACATTTCTGTTAAAAATCTTACCTCAGTTATCTCATAAAATGATAAAATGATTTAAGAGGCAATACACTTTTTCAGCCATCTGGTTCCTATCAACAATACTGTGAACAATTCTGACGTGTCTGACGTTTCTCTAAAATTGAACATTTCATATCAAAACCATTCTGAGTGAGCAGATTATTTGAGAAATCAGTTTGTGTATAAAACAAGAACATATTACATTAATAATTATCTCAAGTAATACAACTAATATTAAATAACATGGGGGCAGCCATGGCCTAGTGGTAAGGATCTGGTCTTGTGCTCAAAAGGTCGCTGGTTCAATCCCCAGACAGGACATGACTGAAGTGCCCTTGAGCAAGGCACCTAACCCCCTAGCTGCTCCCCGGGTGCCGGTGGATAAGGGCTGCCCACCGCTTCAGGCACAAATTCTCACAGCCTAGTGTGTTCACTAGTGTGTATGTTTCTCTGCACGAATGGGTTCACACAAATTCCATTGTGTGAAAATCACAGTGGCAAATTGGTTCATCTTAATCTGTAGCCATTTTTATTGCTTTTTAAAACGCAATGGGTGTTAGAGGTCACTATCTACCAGCATACAGTCGCTCATAACCAGCACCAATCAATAGGCCTAAATAATATACTGTAATAATAGTCACACATTCACCTTTTCACTGCATTGCTTTAACTGCCACTTTCAATATTTTAGAAGTGGCAAAAATTCTATTGATTTTTTCTCTTGAAACATGGTTTTGTTCCTTAACAGCATAGAAAGAACAAAGGTAGCACAAAATCTGACCAGACAGCTTGAAAATCGCAAGTAAAAGCAGATTTGTATTGCAAGACAGATTGTACATTAGTATGGAAGAACACCTCCCCTGAAATAAGTCTAAAGCTGCTCTTAACCGAAGCAATAAAGCAGAAAAAAGATGTAGAGAGCTTAAATATAAATATCTATTCATTAATATAAATCTTTAATTTCATGCAGGGAAAGGTTTCAATACATCAGAATATGAAAGGCTGCCTTACAACTGTGAAGCTACCCTGGTACCACAGTCCAAACAAGATGTGTAAATGTCACTGTGTAGTCTTTTATACTGGACTCCCTGAGGGCTGCCTGACCCCCTCCACACATATCAGCTCTTTACTAAAAAGAAGGTGCTTACCTGGTCTGTGCTTGGAGTATCTGCAATGTCATTCATACTTCTGCTTTGTGCATGACCTATAACACCAAAAAAATCCATTAAATTACAATGACTGTCCACTTTATTAGAAACACCTACCTTACACCTGCCTACCACTCAATGATCATCTGTCTTATTGGTCAGCGATATAATAAGTAGATGTACAATTACAAACTGTAGTCCATTTATTTTCTTAATGCCCTTAATCCCATTCAGGATAAGTTGGTATCTGACTACAGGATCACCATTTTCCAGATATTATCTCATTGGTGGATCATACTCAGCACAGTACTGTAATGGCTAGACTGAGAGTGGACCACCATTCAAACATCTCCACCATTTGTAAGCTACATAAATGTCATTTAAATGCCATCACTTCATCATCTACATCTACTACCAATTCAGTTTTTTTCCAAAGTTTAGTTTTCATTATCAAAAAAAAAAGTCAATTAGAAGCAGATGAACACTTATTATTCTTCAAGCTGTGAAAGCATTCACATATACTAATACACACAATATTGTTATTTAATGAAAAAAATCTCTTCATTTATTAAAAATTCAGGAGGTTAAATCAACAGGATATCAATCAGATGTCAGTTTAGAGGGCTCCACTCTAATTCAAAACCAGAAGCCCAGGGTAACATCAAAAATGAATGCCATCACCATCAGAAGTAGCCAGAAGACTACTGAAAGACTTCCCTGTGAAAAACTGCACTTTACTTTTGTTTTTCTGTTATGAGACGAGGATGGTTTCCCATCGAGGATGGTTTTCCATGGATTAATGTAACTTAATCCAGTGAAACACTGTAGAAAATAAGTCAGAATCATTGAGTGGAAACAGGATCTGTGTGGATGAATCAACATTTCTCTAAGAACATGTGTAGGGTTATTCAACATATTTAACTTCTGAAGGCTCTTGCTTCACTGAGCAAGCTTATCAATCAGGCCTGGGACTGACGAGGTATCCCTCTGTGTAACACAATTAACCCTTCATGGCTCAGTATGACTACTCTGCGCGTAACACTGATCTGGTGCTAGATTTTACATAGCTAGGCAGCAAAATGACACATTTCCTCCTCAAATAGATAATTTTAACATTTATTAAATAGTAACTATTATTAATTTTATAGACTATAATATAGTATACTGTATATGCTGTATATATATATATTTGTTAATGAGACTATATAGGGGTAGAAGAGTGTAAATAACAGACTCACGCAATCGTCCGTAGCTGCCAGGCTGTTTACTGCGCAGGTCCTCTGTAGAGCGGTTAAAGTTGGATGTGGATGCAGGGCTCCGGCCTGGACTCCTCGCTGCAAATAAAGACATGTGTCAGCACACACACTTATCCTACATGGCATTCAAAACACAAATAAAACATAACAAAATGTGTTAGATGTGTCGAGAATGATAAAGAGCTGGTGGATGGTTTAAGTTTACTAAGAAATTACATAAAATCAAGAATGATCTTTTTAGTTTTTAATGCAAGCTGAAGAAAAAGTCAGCAACTGTCTACCATTTCTATTAAGTTCAATTAACCTAATACACAGTATTTAAAGAGCAGCTGGTGTAATTAAATATGGAAAAGTAAATGAACATGAAAAAATAGAGATATTAAGCCTACGAACCTAATAGGAAAAGTCACAAACAGATCCATTCAATTTTAGGCAAAGGCACAGACAGAACAGACTTTAACCTTCACTGTACCACATCCATACATTCATATATCCAGTTCCTGTAGTCCGTCTAGCGGGGCCAGATGTGATTTTATACCAGGTATATGACACATTTCGTGCTAAATGCGGGTGTGAATGTAGATGTTACCAGGGAGTGAGCAAACAGAGGCAAAGCTCAAAGTAGTAGACAGTGGAGCACTCATTAACATTGTTAGAGCCTGTTATCAGCCCATGAATATAAGTATGACTGAAAAGTCTCTCAACAAAACTCCATTTAAACATGTTATACAAGCTGAAAATGAACATTATTAACTCAGTGTTCCTGAAACATTCATTTTGAAACAATAGCAAACATTTTTTATTTGTTTCAATGACAACCATTTCAATGACAATCATGGTAGGTTTAAAGTGTTTCTAACACTTAAACACCACCTTGCATGTTCTTTATTCTCAGATCAGACCCCATGAGTCAAACACAAAAATCTTTCAGTGAACTGTTTTAAATAACACAGACACTTACGGGCCCCAGAACTGCCTTTGCCCATGTCGGCCAGTGAGCGGTGGATGGGTTTCTTGGTCTGGTGCCGATGTTTCCTGAGCAAAACGAAGCTGATCTTCTCCCTCATCTCTGGACCAATCACACCCTCCTCGATGTGATGCTCAATGATGTCATCTGCATGAAACAGAAATGTAATTGATGGATTATGGGATGTGTATGCCATTTCAGAAGATAACTTTGGTTTGCAGTTTACAAACTCCAAGGGTAAATAGGGTGACCACAGTTATTGATAACTCAGAAATGCCGAAGCCCAACTTTAAGGATTGTTGAATGGGAATATCCTTCTGTTCATTTATCAGTGGACAAATTTCACTTTGAGCTAAAGATATCTGGCTAAACAGAAATTGTGCTTTGTAATATACCCCCTGGGCTGTTGCTTGGATGGTTCACTGTCTTAAAAAAAATACCTTTTAAAATGCATTTATCCTTCAGCTTTCAGAGAAAATGTCCCAGCTGACCTCCACTGCTGGCTACACTGTACCAGCCTAACCCAACTGCTCCTTCTGGTTCTTAGTTGCAGGCTGTTTCTCTCTCTTTGTCCACCTCACCTACTATCTGTGGCAGGGAGTATCCCTCCAGGTCCAGCAGCACAACGCCGGTCTGCAGGCAGGTGCGCAGCTCAAACAGGCTGTGCAGCGACAGAGTAGAGACGTGTGGTTTACTCCATCGCTCACCACCCTCCTCCACTTTCTCCTCAAACTTCACCCACCTGAGAAAAAAAACACAGACAGGATGAGGAGGAGGAAGAGGAGGGAGCTGTTCTTCACCTACATTAATTACTAGTGGGAAGCTGCTATTATTAAATGGGACGGCGTCTCTATTCATATTTCTGTCCAGTGCTTATCTGGATTAGACAGATGAGGATGTGTGAGTGTATGTGTGCACATATACTATGTACTGGGTTTTTCAGTTTCACTAACTTTGACATCTTATCATGCTAGCTAGTACAATTGACAAAATTCATGTCCACATATCTATATATATATGTCCCAATGTTGTGGATGTCCCTTCTAATGAATACCTTCAGCTTCTTTAAGTTGCACCCACTTCTGATACAGATGCAAATAAAATAGGACTCACTGGAGTAGATAAACATGATCCGATGCCAGGCATGAGCTAGACGGGTATAAAGCCCCCCAGCATTGAGCTATGGAGCAGTGGAACTATGTTCATAAATATATACTCTTCCAAAAAGCTAGCTAGAACACTCTCAGTTGCAATAAATTGAGAGAAACATGGTTAAGACAGACACCACTGACTTTATCACAGTACTGAGCAGTTTCATCATACACACACTAGATCATTGTGGTGGTGAGAAAAATGCCGTAAAAGTGAAAAAATATAAACTAGGATCACATGAAAAAGTAAAAATGTCAGTGGTATGGAACAAATAATGACAGACAAGCTGTCTGTTGTCCTGGTTACAAACACTCAGTTGCCTGTTTTATTGCATGTCTGACTACGAGACAAAAGAGCTTATTGAGGGATTGGTCTGAATGAGAGACGGTGTACTTATTGAACAACTCTGTCTCTCGTAATGAATACAGAGCAAGCTGTATAGCTTTGTATAGGGCGTTTTAATTTGGTTACAGAGTGGACTGCCTGACCTGAAAGAGCAACGCTGCCCGAGACACAATTAAAATATATTATGATTATTATTTCAGACAAAAATTACAATAATAGGGGGTCTTTTGTCTCCATTCAGTAACACCAATAACACACTAAATAACAATCGTGACAGTCTAATTAATGACCTTTTCAATGCAATTCATGAATAAATTTAGTTTACAAGCAGCAATATTTGTATTAATTATGGTGGTGGTGGTGTCCATTTATTTTTGTGGCAACTAAAGAAATATTATGCTGTATGTTGTATTGGGTATACCTTGTGTTTGCTGTGAATCTGTATTGATAACATGTTATGTAACTATTTCTGTTAGTCCTCAAATGTCTGGTCTGTTGCCTCTGTTTTTCCACTATTTCTGTTCTTCCTTAAAAGGCAATTTTCTGTTACTGTTGTCCTGTTGACCGGATGGCCAGTGGCTAAATTTGGCTACTGTCCAGCCTTTATAACCTATATAATATAACCTATAAGCCCAGCTTTTGGTGGGCCAGCTGAGTGTGTCTGTGCATCCGTGCACACCAATAAACCAACTTTCCAGACTACGTCGGCTAGTTCTGTGATGTGAAGGGTCTGTTTGGGGTTCATTTCTACACAACCCTAGTTGAAGCTTTTCTTATCCTTTATAACATTTGAATATTTGGGATAATCTTACACAATATATACAAACATTAAAATATCTGATAGCATGTGTGCAAATAGACACATCACTGTTTAAAGCTGTGTGAGAGAGAGTGTAATAACACCTGGCTGATTCTCTCCACTCCAGCTCCCCCCCCTCGTGTTGGAGCGTGTCCATCTCAGTGAAGAGTGTGGGCGTGGGAAGGGCGTCTTCATCGTCTCCTAAAATATACCTCAGCCGCTCTGCTGCGGGAGACACTGATGATCAGACACATGGGGGTTATTTAGGCTTCTTCATTTACAAAGAAATACTTTAAACAAAAGCAAACAGTCGTGCCTGAAGTTTACTTCTTTAGTTTTGTACGGACGTTAAAAGGCTAATATAACAGGTAATGGAAGCTAACTGTCCACCAAGCAGGATGATTCCAGCAAGCCTAATTCATCACCCACTTACCACTAGGTATGTTGAGTTGATCAGTAACAAATAGAGTTGATTATACAGGATGTCTTAAAGGACCAGATCACTAACCACCAGGCCATGGATGCCCCATCAGGTGTCTCATTGGATAATCTAGCCATCAGCACATCTCATTGGCTAGTTTCACCATCAGTGCATCTCAGTGGTTGCAAAGAAGTTTGTGTTTAATAAAGATTTAGAGAGAAATCTTTAACCGAGGCAAGTATTTTAACAAAAGGTTTTGTTTGTGGAGGTAGCATATGCTTAAAATGTTTGTCCTGTCGTCAGTGAGCCGTAGTAGCTCTGAAGCAAACAGTCATGTCTTCATAAGGTCCTACACAAACCTAAGTAAGAAATCTCTACCCCAAAGCTCAGTGAAATGGTGGAGAGAAGCCTGATGGAACAACTGCAAAGAGCTCTGCTGACAAAGAACACAGTGCCATCGAAACAAAGCCATGCAGGCCAAAAATGAGGGTCACCTTCTGGGAAATAGAATCATTAAGCTTCTACTGCTCTGGTGCCAGGAAGCTGAATGTGCCCAACTTCAGAGAAGAAGATAACACCATCACATATTTCTGCTGGAGTAGGCCAAATATTGGATTTTTTAATGAAAAACAAGTAAAAAGTAGTGGAAATACACCACTAACATCAGCTGATTGATTTTCCATCCTTTACTAAAAGACAGATAACATTAAATTATTGATTAAAACATGAATAGAACAATTTGACTGTAATGGAGTCGAGAGCAGATGTTTATTAGTGTTTAACACAATATCAGCAACTGAGACTATATTCACGGTTACATCCAAGTCACCCAAACCTCTGTTTTGGGCTGAGGGAGTCCCATGGTGACTATTTAAGCTTTACTGTTGATCAGTATGGTTTACAGCTCATGAAAATCAGAAATCCAGAATCAGAATGACCAGAATATTTTGAGTTTGAGTAAAGTACTATAACAGTATCAACATTATAACAAAAAAGGCTTGAAATATGTCACTTAGCAGGTAATGAATATAAAAAATGACAGTTATGTAGGCATTTTTCCACATTTCATTTTTAATGCACATGTTCAATAGCAACATAATTTCCTGCAGCAATGTCTGCTGGGAAAAAAGGCAGAAAACGTGTCTCACCATGCTTGAACCATTCACCACTTTGACATTCTGAAAAGTAACTTTTAGAACAAATTAACTGGGACAGAACAAGATTAGCCTAATCTTAGATGTAATGCTAAAGGAACAACATATTTCAATTCAGGTCATAATGTTCCTGCTCAGCTGCCACACTCCTCGCTGACCTGGAGTTCATTCAAGGATCAGGGTCTGTGTGTATAAAAAGTGTGTTCCCGCTGGGAGAACAGCGGTCACTCGCGAAGTGGACTGTAATCACACTGTTCCGAGAGCTGGCTGGCAGGAATCAATAGCATCGAGCGCTGCGTCAATAAGAACTGGGGAAAATGGCTTGGCATTTTTATTGCACACACGTTGCCTGTCATAAAAGACCTAATGCACTGCAAGATCTACTGTCTTCATGAATGAGGACAGTCAGTTCTCCCAGAATACAGTCACATACAGGTGTTCCAGGCTCCATGACATGTGAAATCACTCGAGAGGTCCAGAAAAGTGAGCTACAAGTGCAATAACACATTTATTTGTGAGCATGTCCTTCCACCGTTCGTTTGTGAGTCATATGCCCTCCCACCAAAACGACTTATTCAAGTGTTTCTGTCTGCCTGCACTCCAAAAACAGGTTGAAACGATGCGTTCCAATTAAAATAAAATAAATGCCACAGAACAGATTTGTTCCAATAAATATAGACTCTCAAATGGTGCCACACTAACACTATAATTTCAAAAAACACATTTTTATAATGTTCCACTTATTTATATTTATGATTGTCATCATTAAAACTGACTCTAGATCAGCACTTCTTATTCTTATTTGTTTGGCTAAGATGGAAGACAGTTTCAGCTACATGGGTTTTTTGTCATTTTATAGCTCACAAATAACACTGCGTACTAAACAACATCCACTAGTCTGTGTGACATTCATTAAGATTTCGATGAGGTTGTGAGAAGATTAGATTAATTATGTAAATATGAGCTTTGATTGAACCTTTCCTACAAAGTGAAAGCTTCACAAAATGACTTATATTATCTTCTTTGCCCCTAATGTAGTTGATGGGCATGGCATGTTTGTCCATTTATATAGATATCATTATGTCTTATAGTGTCTGACGGAACATAACCAAGTCCATTTGCGTTTACTGAACAACTTGAATATTTAAGCATTACTCTAGAACAATGCTAATAGTCTTCCATTTCTTGTTAGCTACATTAGCCTTGATGCTTCAGTGCAAATCAAAGAAGCAAACGTCATGTGCTGAGTTGGCTATATTAAGAGGTTCACCAAGCTAGCACCTCTGAGTTTATAGTAATGGAAAAGGCCACTCACTGTTTCTGTTGATGTCGGGTGGAAGGCCATGATCCGGATGGTCAAGACTTCCAGCCTCCAGGTCGTAGCGGTCTCTGTCGTCACACTCATAGTGCTCGTGTCTGTGGTGGTCGTGGCGCATGCCCCTTTCGATGTCTGTAGCATCCCGACTGGACATGGACGAGCGCCTCCGTCTGCGCTTGCGTCTGTATCCCCGTGGCACTGGGACGCCAATGTAAATTGACTGGTGGTCTGCACACAAACAGGAGGAGTCCACGTTATGAAGAGCAGTTATACACTCATTGGTCATTTATATATAATTATATAATTAACCCTTCACTAAAAGTTTCACTCTCAGTGAACTCAAGTGTGTACAAACCTCCTGATACTACCATGTCAGTGTCACTGACGTGTTCAGAGTGGTAATAATAATATTTGGACAACAGAACTCCTGGAGTGGGGAATTTTAACCCTATTTCTCACGGATACAATTGGAAAAACTTAGAGACCACTTCAAATGTCCAACCCAATCTCCAGAACTGAACCCCACTGAAAACTTCTGGAATGTGATCAAAAGAAACAGTCACAAGACATCAAATGAAACCAAGTTGCTTGAATGCCTGTGCCAGGAGTGCCATAAAGTCAACATGTTAGGAGGGCAACCAAAATCAGGTATAAATTTACTCCAAACACATACTGTATATGTAAAGACAAAAACAAGAAAAAATGATTAATTGCCCCTCCTTGGATCACTACCTTATTGTGATGGAGGGGTTTGCGTGCCTGCATGATCCTAGGAACTAGAGAGCAATAGCCCCTGGTAGGGTCTTGGTGATAGGCTAGACAAAAAGTGATCCAAGAAGTCCACCATGAAAAACAAAAACAAGACCCCATTTTCCTCACCCGGAATAGGGTTACCGGGGCCCCACCCTGGAGCCAGGCCTGTGGCAAGCGCCTGGTGGTCAGACCTCTACGCATAGGGACCGACCGGGTTCAATCCGAAAGAGCTACATGGGTCGACTCCCACCTGGGCCCACCACCTGTGTGGGAGGCAGTAATGGTAGTCGGGTGCTGTGTGATGTGGGTGGCGACCTAAAGTGTTGCTTGGGTTGTTACCCCTACGACCCGGACACGGATAAGTGGAAGATGATGGATGGATGGATGATTATTTGCAGTAGTCTCTACATTATTTTTCCTGTAAAAAAGAGCTGTATTAATATCTTAGTGATAATACAGCACAGAAATATGATTCAAATGTTTCCTGAACCTGAAGAGAGTAATCTTTCAAACTCATCTTGAGACTGTATGTGATTCACATGTAGAGTTATATGTTAACAGCCTCTCTTCTCTGCCTCTCACTGTCTGATTCCTGTGTTTCTGTTTGAAACTGAACATGTCAGATACACATTATTCTTCATTCAGTTCACATTACAAACGTGTGGAATGTTGAGTGAGAAGTTTACAGCTGCAGCAATTTTGACATTTCTTCTGTTATTGATTAGTCTCAGAACTTTGATGAACCTCAGACTTTGGTGAATATGTTTCAACACCAAAACAATTTGTCCACATAAGAAAAGGTCTGTTTACACATGAAAAACAAAGACTTTCTAAAACCAGACTTAAACCTTTCAGTTTTCAGTTGGGCATACTGACACAGGAAAGTGCCTTTAACACTGAATTTATTAAGATAAAGCAAAAATCAAGAAAATGGCCTTAAATCCTAAAGGGTTAATAGACTTGGCCTCTACAAACTTTTGGATATATATGGCCAGTTTCTCAGACTTGGATTAAGCTCAGCCTTGGAGTAAATTTGCAGTGGTGAATCACCATTAATAATGCTATTTAGTCTAGACTTAAATCCCGGTCTGGGAAAGCAGCCAAAAGTGTAAAAGGTGGGCAGAACTCACAAAGTGTTCAAAGTGTTGAAGATATATGTGTTTCCAAGTGGCTGCCAAGTGTAAAAATGGCAAACAACGTTCTGAGCCGTCCTGGATTTGAGGAGTGATCAGTATTCTGGTTTCAGTGACATACTGCAACCAAAAGTAATTTTCTTATTATCGAAAAAACCTTGTTTAACACTCAAGACATTGATTTTGGCTGGTAATTTCATGCTCCAGATAACTTCATGTACTTGCAATGCCATGCTGAGGCCAAATAAATGAATTCTGCATTTATCTCCCATGCTGCTGTAGATAGGGATACTGCCAAACTCAGCGTGGGCTCAGTTTAAGCATGTTTACCTCTGCTTCCTGCCTAATTAGTTCTTGGGGGACTATTATGTATGAAAGGAACATAATGCATCACACCAGTTAAAGCCTTCAAAATACCTCACATTAGTCCCCACTGCCACGGCTTCAGGATGGCAAGTCCATCACCTCCAGTCAGGCATGGCACATTTTACTACACGTTCATGTCACAAGTAATGGTTCAAACAAAAGGAACAGTATGAGATCCAATCCATCTCCTCAGCCATGAGAGAATGCTGACAAATGGGTTGCGCTTCACCTTGAATAGCTTCTTAATGATCACAGCAGGAATTCATCAGAGAGGTTCTTAGTGGCTTAATGTCACAAACACCTGGGGAAAATAATTGCTCTGAAGAGTACCTTGAGCATCAGAAAGAGCAAGGTAGACATAAGGTCCCTAGCTGCACGGAGCTACACAAGTCATGCAAAACAGCACAGCCAGGCTCAAATGAACACTGAAGGCTCATGTCAATCCTAACATTGTGCACTGGTGACCACTTTAAGAGTTCGTTCATGATGACCCGCATACACATTTCCAAGGAGAACGTGATATGCCTTTACAACAGTGCTTGAAAGTTTGTGAACCCTTTTGAATTTTCTGTTATAAACATAACCTACAACTTCATCTGGGTCACGGCATTGAAGTGCCCTTGAGCAAGGCACCTAACCCCAAACTGCTCCCCGGGCTCCGGTGCACACCACTTCGGGCACAAATTCTCACAGCCTAGTGCGTTCACTAGTGTGTGTGTGTGTGTTTCACTGCACGAATGGGTTAAATGCGGAGGTCGAATTCCGTTGTGTGAAAATCACAGTGGCAAATTGGTTCATCTTAATCTTAATCTTCATCACATTGTCACACACGTCCTAGAAGTAGATAAAGATAACCACATCAAACAAATGAGACAAAAAACAATTATTCATCCAAAGTATTTGATTATATCATTAAAAATGTCCCATCACCATTTTTGTCAGCAAGCTGCCACTCTGACACCAGTAGCTTAAAATCCTTACAGTCAGTCTGTGACCACCTCCTGTGAACTCAGTGTGCATAAACAAAAAAGCTCTGCTGTGTCTGATTTATTTGTAAGAGAACAAACACTAACACTCCACCACCACGTCAGTATCACTGCACTGAATGATCCACCACGACAAATAATACCTGCTCTGCAGTGGTCCTGTAAGGGTCCTGATCATTGAAGAACAGGGTGAAAGAAGGCTAAAAAAGTGTGGATACAGGTTCCTAAGTGATTGGGCAGTGCATACATGATGTGCTAATAACGCAAGCTAATTAGCATTAATCTAAACTGTGCAGGTTCCTTGTATACAGATAATACTAATCTTGCTTACAATGTTTTAGCACAAAACAAAACGTGACAGATTAATTTTTCCTTACCAAAGAACAAGAGAACTGCAAATTACTGTTTTGAGAACTGAGAACTGCCTGCTCAGTTAATTTGAGCAAAGCACAATTATTTAAACAGCACTCATTTTCCATGCCAGTGGGATGGCACCTAATGCACCTCTAATTATGGTATTTTTCACAGTATTCATTTAATACATATTAGCCTGTTGATGGAAATTAAAATATTGTGAAGATGCCTTGTGATGCGTTGTTGTACTGAAACATTACTTGAAGCTGAGATAAATGGTTCAGGTTTCACAAACATTTTAATACTCAAACTAAACTTAACAGACTCACTTCAGTAAAAATGTCAAATGAAATGCTGGTTGAATAAGGCTAATGATTGATTATAGCATCATAAACAAAATGACCACTTTGTAAATGAAGATAATTAGTGATAGACATAATTAATAATGCTAATGAGTGAGTACGATGTAATAAACAAAGATTAAGACTAAGTTATTAAGGTTAGTGATTGAGATAATAAGGCTAATTCATTATTATGCTGATGATGATGTGATAAACAAAATGACCACTATGTAAATAAGGATAATTAGTGATTATGACATATTAATAAGGCTAAATAGTGATTGGAAAATAATAAATAAAATGACCACTAAGTGGACATAGTTATGATGTAATTAATCAGTCATTTTCACAGAATTTCTAGAAAATGTTGCAGGGGGGTGGGGGTCCTCCGCAGTATGAATTTATGTCGAGGTTTATTAGAACGTCAGACTAATTAGATTGGACGCCACAGAGAAATAAATGGGAAACACTGACATACAAAATGGACAATGTGAATTACATCTTGTCCCAACTTTAAATGACCATTATTGAACCTGCGTGTCACATCAGAACAATCTGTCTACCTGCTATGAAAGCAGTGTGGGAAGCACCACAAATACAGACAAGGCCACAACAGCCATGTGCTGATTTTGTTATTGACATGTGCTTGGGTTGCTTGCTGTTAGGACACAGGATAAGGCTAATGAGTGCATGTGACAAAGAAAATATTCATAAGGCTATTTTTTTATCAATAAACAAGACAAACTGATGAGTTGATTAGGACATGACCCAACCTCACATCTTTCTCTCTCTCTTCCCCACCTCACAATCTTACATGAGTTTTAGTAAGTAAACTGCTTACATTACACACATACATACATTATATATATATATGAAGTAAATCAGACACTCACTAAAAGTAAAACATCAATATATTTGACAATTAAATGGCCTCAGTAAGCAGCATAAACTCTTCATCTGGAAGTGTTTCAGCTTTATTATTCAGCAGCTCAATGATTACTGATGAAGCGAGCAGTCTGAGTGCTTTAGCACATAAACATGAACATAAATAGATGCTGAGCTGATTAGGCAGTAATGACATCTGTCTTAATCATTAGTAATGAGGTTGATGAGTTTTTGTGTGCTTGTACTCTCAGGAGAAACATGAATGAAAATTAAAATGCCAGTACTGGAAAACGGCATAAAATCTGTTTGAATCCTGTGTATGTAATGATACTCATGACTGTACGTATGGTTGCGCCTCATTAAAAGGAAATGCGTGCTAACCTATATGGTTATGAAACAGATTCCACTCCCATTCTGCTACATCCTGGACCAGACAGCAATACATGACAGAGGTGTTGGACATGGTATCTTATCTACACGCTGTGTTCCAATTTGTGACTTATTAGTAGTCAATCAATGAAAAAATTGACAGAATACTTGATTACAAAAATATGAAATAATTGCAGCCCTAAAAATCACAAAGCACATTTTCTGCTAATCTGAGGAGTTCTTTTACAAAAAAAATGTAGCTGCTGTATAAAAACACAAAGATCTGGGCACACACGTTTAATAAACATACTGAAAAATCTGTGATTAAGAGCTTCTCCACATTTATAGTAATAGAGGTGAAACGCTTTTGAAGATGCTTTCTGAAAATGAAAGGCCTTGCAAAACAAAGAAATCAATTGAAATTTCATGAAAATTGAACAGAGCTTATTTGTGAGTGATTCAGAGCACAGATCAATTTGGTCAGATAAATGCTTATTAAGGGAGGTTCATGTCAGAGAAATGAATAGCATTTAGTAAAATGTCAGCTATAAAATCCACCTGTGAGAACTAAACAGGCATCTAAAACTATCTGATGTTTCTGGAGTCCCAAGAATCCGTCAATGCTGGATCCCCCAGAGGCTGGCAGTTGCCCCTAAAGCCTCCCATAACCAAAGCTCAGAATAAGAAAGGCTTGTAATGGGTTGAGGAATATGATGTACAGATGGATGGATTTCTGGATGTTTGGTGAATGGCCACCAACAAGCTACAGCATTAGCCAGGAGGTTGTAGAGGGATAATTAGGGCTGGAATTTTGGGAAGTGAGATGGTAGGTCTCTCTGCAAGATGTACTATATGTTCCTAACTGACCATTTTCTGCCATGGTACAAAAAGAAGAATCATATCTTTTGAGATAAAATTACTTTCATTCAGAACAATGCAGCATGCCACATCTCTGTCTACTTGGTTGCTATGGTTATAAAAAGAGAAAGATGTTGGCCACCATCATCTCCTGACCTCAGTTCTACTGACAACCTATGGAGCATCCGGAAGAGGATGGACAGCTAGCTGTTCACCTCGAAACAGCAGATCTGGGAAACAATACTGACATTCTCATAGGAAATATAGTCAGGAACTACACAGGGAGACAAGTTCATTGTATAAGAAAGTTGCTAAGGAGGAGCTCATATATTAATATGTAACAATCCGTAAATATAGATTTTCATTTAAATGTTTTTTAATACCTGTCTATGCAGCAAATGCAAAAGATTTCTGTTTTGAGCTCAAAATGAGCCATTCAAACGGCATTCTGCAGATGTAATTAATTTTTTAATTAATACTATTGTTGCCATTATCAATGCTTTCAACTGTAATTACATTAACTTTGGAATATAACTGTTGAAGATAAAAAAATGTACTTAATCATTATGACTTTTTAGGAAAAAACAAGCAAAGATGGTGTGTGATCATTTGGAACACAGTGTACAGGTCCCCAGGTGACATATTCAAACAGGACAATTTTGTAATACATGTGGCACAATTAAGTGTAAGTGGAGGCCCTAAAATGTCCCACACTGAGCAGGTCTGGGACATGATTGCATTAGGTTATGTTTGGATACACCAAATAGTAAATATTGTGAGTTCTTTAAGGCTGACTGAGCTGTATTTCCAATCAAAACATTACACTTCATCATTATCCAATATTACATGTCTGTGAGCAGCAAAAGTATGTGAACCTTTAGGATAATTTGAAGGTGAAATTTGAGTCAGGTGTTGTCAACCAATGATAATCAATTGTGTGTGAGTGCCTCGTTTTTAAGATTTAAAGAACAGGGATCTAGCAAAGTCTGATCTTCAAAACATGTTTGTGGAAGTGTATCATTGCACAAACAAATGAGATTTCTGAGGAGCTCAGATGAAGAGACGTTGATGCTCATCAGGCTGGACAACATAACAAAACCATCTCTAAAAAGTTTGGACTCCACCAATACACAGTCAGACAGATTGGGTACAAATGGAGGAAATTCAAGACCATTATTACCCTCTCCAGGAGTGGTCAACCAACAAAGATCACTCCAAGTGCAAGGCGTGTAATAGTCCCCAAGGTCACAAAGAAACCCAAAGTAACTACATGAGTCCGCTATCAGAAGAACACTGAACAACAATGGTGTGCATGGCAGGGTTGCAAGGAGAATGCCCCACTCTCCAAGAACATTACTGCCTGTTTGCAGTTTGCTAAAGACCACATGGACTAGCCAGAAGGCTTCTAGAACAATGTTTTGTGTACAGATTAGACCAAAACAGATCATTCTGGTTTAACTGAGAAGATTTATGTTTGGAGAAAGGAAAACACTGCATGCCAGCATAAGAACCTTATCCCACCTGCGAAACGTGGTGGTAGTATCAGGGTTTGGGCCTGTTCTGCTGAATCTGGGCCAGGACAGCTTGCCATCATTGGCTGAACAATGAATTATAAATTATATCAGATAATTCTAAAGGAAACTGTCAGGACATGTATTTGAACAGAATCTCAATGAGAACATGGGTCATACAACAAGACAATGACCCTGATCACATAAGTCTTTCGACCAAAGAATGGTTAAAGAGAAAAGTCCATGTTTTGAAATAGCCAAGAAATATTGTGGAACAACCTGAAGCAATCAATTCATGGATTCCTCAAAGACGATGTACAGGACTGACCAACAATTACTGTACATGTTTACTTATTGCAGTTAAGCTAAGTTTAAAATAATTTTGCCACTCACAGATATGAATTATTGGATCTTGACCAATATTAATACTGAACAAGTCTAATATTTTTGTTTGGTTTGATTCACTTTATCTACTTCAACGACTTATCTACTTCAACGAAGAATTTGTTGAACTTTTAGGTCAAATTTATGCAGAAATATAAAACATTTTAAAGGATTCACAAACTTTCAACCATCACTGTAAATGATATACAATATGCAGGTGTGTGACTGACCTTCCTCATCCTCATAACGATAGCGATTGCTGCCCATCCCTCGATCGTGGTCCATCCTGTGACAGTCAAATGAGAGAAAGAAAGAGATAAAAGGAAGAGAAAGAACAGAAGACAGAAAGAGCAGTTTACATCAATAGAACACATTTCAGAGTGAGCTTTTATTTAAAGAAGATATTAACTTTTGGCAGTATTCTGGGTAATGCAACGCAAAGTAGAGCATCCATAGAAAAAAAAATCTGATCAGATGGAAACTATAGCTTAATTCAATATGAACTGAACCAGCAATAAGAGTCTTCTCGGTGCTGATGCTGGGAATGACGATTATATTTTTTATCTAGAACACAGATTTCCTTTTTATCTCTTTTGGTTTCTTATGAGCAAATGAAGGAGAATCACCATGAGCCATCCATGAGTCACATTTGATCAAAAAATTTTAATCCCTGTGTTACGATACATAATTTTTGGGCCAGGCTGTCTATTTGAGACTAAATACAATAACAATAACAAGGCACATTTCAGCAATACCTGACCTAAGAGCACAAAATCCTCAGAGTGAATGTGTTTTTTATGTTGAGCAGCTCCACCCTACAGTAATGTAGATGTACATTAAAACACCTGTGATGATTTTGACACAAGGAGTTATTTCAAAATGGCTTGGAATTGGTCAATAATGTCAATTATTATTATTCATCATAAGCCCCCAATGGCAACAGACATCTAATTAGTGTTCTGTTGACTCACAGCTCCACAGATTAACACAAAAAGTAAAGATGTGGCCAATTTGGCCTCTGTGAGCTTACCCATGAATCACCCTCTGTATCACATATCTTTACACCAGTTTAAATAAGCCGTTATTTGGAATTCAGACACATTTACATATATTCATACACAAGCAAACTTAAACTGGAGACACCCACCTACACAACAGTACAGACTTGTGTGTGTGTGTGTGTGATACTGCTCCAGATACTGGTGTAATGACTGTTATCCAAGCAAGCCAGAGGTCAAGGTCACGCCTGTATCTAGGAGCAGTAGCAGCACACACCAGCTACTGACCTGCCTCTTGGCTCACTGCCAATCACTCATCAATACTCGAATAATTAAACTCAGGCGTGCTGAATGGAAACATGCATAATTAAAACCACAAAGTGGGCCCGTGCCGCCCGTGACACATGCCAAATCTCCCCTAAACCATGTCATGTGAGTACTTGCTGCATTCTGGCTAGCATCAGAAATCAGGAACCCCTCTCTTGTAGCTTGTGGTATTTCAAGTCTTTTTTTGTTTTAATGCTGACCAGTGTGGTTTATAACTCATGAAAATGAGAAATCCAGAATCTAGAATATTCAATTTCAAGTAAATTAATTTCATTATTCAAATGGTATCAATTAAAACAAAAAAGGCTTGAAATGTCACTGCATGTGTAATTAATATAAAACGTATCACAGCTTTTTACATTAAATTATGAAAGTTTTGACAGCATTCTAATTCTTGGAGGTGAATTTTATCTGATGCAAAAAAAAAGAAAACATGATATTGCCATTATTTTATATCGCCCATCGACCACACTGAGCTCTAAATATCAGCATCAGCCATTGAAAAAGCACATTGGTCGATCACTACTAAGTATAGAATGATTATATGTGTAGATGAAGATAGGGCTTCATGGTGGCAATGGTTCAGGTTTGCTCTGTCAGTTTTCCGGCTGGATAATTAACACTGTCACATCATCGATCCATGCCCTTCACCTAAAGCGAGACACACAGAGAGAGAGAAAGAGACCGCTGGCCATCCCCACTGCTTTGACAAGTCAAATCAATGGAACTCCACAGCATTACATTCCTCCTTTGCCATGCTTACCATGCTCTCATCTCCCTCTATCCATCTTCCAAAACTCCAACAAACTAGTGTTAAATTGGATTCTGACAAAGTCATTAATCAGTGATCAATGAGCTTCTGAATCCTCTTCCCAACAGGGACTACTTCCTCTCCCAGTTCATGATCATTAGGAGGCTTGTATTTGAACATGTTTCATTCAGCATACCGTGCTAACGAGTGCTTTGAGTCACCACAGTTAGCTGGCGTAAAGGCACTTTTATTTCATGAAACAGAACTTGATTAAGATGCTGCAGCTTTCAGTTCCTAAAATCTAAATTCAATATCACTGCATAATATCAAGGATCCCTCAGCTGTGTTATCCAGTATATAGAGAAAAGACACGCAAATGTGACTAGCTGCGAACTAGCAAGTGAAACTTGACAAACATCTGCAAACAAGTGGTAATCATTTCACAAAGCTGGTGATTTGTTTGTCATAGAGAGGAAGTCTTCACAGGTGGATGGACATTATTGAGCTGGTATATGTACACGAAGTGGCACAGTTGGCACATAACTTTCAGTAGCTTTAGAGTTTGGCATTAAATCAGTATTAAACCATTTCTTAGTTATGTCCATCAACCACAGGGGCGACAGCTACGCTGTAAAAAATGAAAAGTCAGCCCAGCTTAAAATTTGAAGGTACCTTGCCACACTCCTTTTTCAGTACGTTCAACTTGATTTAACACCCAACTCAAATTTCTTTAGCTTAGTCAAATTTTATCCTAAATCTTTTAAAAAATATTTCATTAAACATTAGTAAACATTATAAAAGATATTTTGAATCACTTTTGCTGCTATCTGTGGTACGTTCCTTCATTTAAAACTGCAATAAAAACAAATTCAGTGTTAAAAAGCACATAAAAACATGCCGTTATAAGGTTATAAGAAATGTAGTTTGTTTATCAACTCCCTGCTCCATCACCCTGTGAGCCAAAGCCTGTGAGTTCAAAACCCAAAACCGGAGCCCATGGGGAGGTAATGATGTCACTGTGTAATGAAAAAGAGTCCTATCTGCAGTGGAAATTGGATAAAAATATGTTGTAGTTCATTTGCGTATTTGTGAGTTAGAAGATTTTTTAAAATTGGTTGAACCTCAAGTTAAATTAACTCAAAAATGAGTACATTAAGTTACCTTAAATTTTAAGTTGGGTGACTTTTTTTTTACAGTGAATTTCAATACATGCACCTGTTTTGTCTTCACTAATAATTGGCGCTGTAATATTCTACATGGTAACAATGATAACACCCAAAGTTCTCAGTGTGAACAACATGGACATCTGTATATGTGGCAAGAACGTATACATATAACTAACAATCTTTGTTTTCATTTGAAACTTTATGATTTAGCTTTATCGTTGGTTCAGCATTGGCCATAATTACAGCTCACACATCAGTTTCTGATTGTTCCTTATTAAATCATCTGCTTCTCAAATGTTTTTCCTGAGAAAAAAGACCCCAGTAATCTCAAAAGTGTCTCCTCTTGAGCTTTAGTACAAATCTCAATAAAGTCTCACAGTGTGCTCACATCTACCAAAAATAACAACACTTATATTTACAAAAGACAAGAATCTCAATATGAACTATTTATCAACAGGATTAAGAGTCATCACAGTTCTGATGTTGCAAATGACTTTTATAATGTTTATATAGGGCCAGACCTATCTCATATCTCCTCTTTGTCTCATGTTACTTGATTTAATGACTTCTAGAATCTCCAATGAATCTCCTGAGCCAGAGACAAATATTTCGGTGACAATAAACATCATTTTCATTGGGTAACCTCTAGTGGCAAAGCACTAAACTTTACCAAGATATCTGTAGAAAAATTCTTACCTGATTTCACCTGAAGGTGACTGACGGAGCAGGAAAAGAAAAGTGTTGCTAATCAAAAGGATTCATGAATGAAGCTTAATCAGACAGGCAGCTGGAATGGAGGACAAAGAGACTGAAAGTCCACAGAATGGTGAGTGGATGGCTGAGATATGGTCACTCTTTCTCTCTCTCCCTCTCACATACTGCCTAACTAATTCTCTCTCAGTCAATGTTATGGACTGGTGACTGTGTCAATAACTGGATAACTGAGATTCAGGCAAATGGGCTGCTGGGTTGTGGGTGAATTTCAGGGTCACTGGCATTTCACTAAAACATTCCCTTCCACAGTGACCAATCACATGACCTCACTAATGTTATTGTGGCTGAATGCAATCAGATCTTCCCAACAATGTCACCTAGTGTCAGTTTCACCCCTCTTCAGACAGATGAAGACATGAGTGATTATATATTGACCACTGGCCATCCTGCTCTCTAAATATAGATTTTAGCCATACTAGTCATTTTCAGCTCTAATAATGTGTCCACATACATAAAAAAAGCTTCTCTGGAGGCTCCTTATGTAGAGAGTGTGCAGTTTCATTGAAGCAGTTTTGGTCACTGTATATTTCAAATGTGATTTTTATCATTTTAATCTCGGAAAACGTGTAAAAATAAGGAATAAATGAGATAAAACTATATGTTCCACCAAGACTGGGTAGGAATAAATTTACCGCTTTTGATTAACTGTGCTCCCAGTGCTCAGTATAACTATGCATTATTGTTTTTTCTCACTCTCTCCCTGTCCATCCATCTCTCAAATTGCTTCTTCCACATGCCTCTCTGACATGAATTCCTATGTGTAATGTGTTCACTGAGCAAGATTGGCTCAATGGAATATTACAAAAATCAATCTCATTTGAATACAAAAAATGTTATTCTTCATTAAACTGATATATGGTGCGTGGAAACGCAACATCCACTGAGGAACAGCTTTCTCAGTAAGAACATAATCATTGTAGAGAGTTGTTTCAAACCAGGCATTAGGATTTAACTGCATATTTTGTGTCAATATGACAATGCAAATGAAAAAGTGTATCATAAAAGCGCCTGTCACAACCTACTCAGTGTAAAAGAAGACTGATCATTCCATCTACCATCAACTCTTAGTCTCGAGCCATTACTGTTGTTTAACTATACATCACTTTAATATAATTTAATGGCATACATAATCGAGTAATTAATTGAAAGGCATGTAATGTGTAAATAATGAATTAATTAATGACCTGTCCAACAAGAAGGTAGTCCTCCAGCAACTTCCAGATGGTGCAACCAGAACACAGCAAAGCCAACTGGGAGCAGAAATAATTTCATTTTCTTCATACTTCCACTGAGTAATGATGCCACTGCAAAATAACATCAAGCATGAAGAATAAGATGGACGCCAAGGCCAATCATGACATCAAGAAGTAAATGTTCTGCATTCAGGGATGGCCTCGGGCACAAGCGTCCTTAACTTAGTCTACATGTTTTATTGATGTTCTGCGGAGATCTTCTAAGGAGAACAAACTTCTGAACATTATAATGCTCACTTACAGTTTATTTACTAAATTTCCCAATTGGAAAAATGCAACATAAAATAGCCTGTTCACAAAAAAAAAATACTTTTTAAGTGTTAAATTCCGAAAATAGAAACTGCACTACATTATGCAGTAAAAATATTTTCATATGTAACTTATTTTCACTTGCTTGTTGAAAATCAACAAAGTGTTGTTTTGCTGAAACATTATCTACAGTATACTGTAACTTTCAAAAGAGATGGCTACAAATATAAAAAAGCAAATGCTTGGTAAAAAAAAAATGAGATTGTAAAGTTTTTGTATTGTGCTTGAGGTCATATTGAAAAATAAACATTATGATTATAATTGAATTAAAAATGTGAAATGTCTATGAAATGTCTATGTGAAATGTTTACTTCTATATCGTTTGCTAGTTTATCTGAGATTGACATTAGCATTAGCTAGTTAGCTAGCTAGCTAACAAATTTTAAAAACGCAACAGCCCGTTTGTCAGGACTGCGGAAGTCAAGGGAGAAGCGGCTTCACAATCCACCTCATCTCAGGCGCGCAAGCGCTCAGCCAATTCCCAATCCACCTCATCTCAGGCGCGCAAGTGCTCAGCCTATCACAGAAGAGTCCGAAGGTCGTTCTCGCCGGAGTTTTGATTCCTCTCACCTGTTTCCAGTTAGAGACTCTATATAAGCATTCAACTCTGTTTGTTCCATGCGAAGTATTGCCACTTTCTCCAGTGTCTTACCAAGCCTTGTAGTTATCTTTATCCTGTCATAGTATTCCTGGTTTTTGATCTATTTTGCTCTGGTTTTTGACTTAGAGATTGCCTGCCCCTTTTGGATTTGTTTAGCTGTGAGTCTGGTCCTGTATTCTAGATTCTTTTCTCTACTGGATTTAATACAGCTGCCCTTTGTGCTTTACTCGCCGTTGCCTTGCCTTTACATGCCTTACTGACTCAGTATAGTGATCATTGCACTTGTTGGCAGCCTGCTCTTTATTCAGTAAAGGAACTCTTTTTTTTATTCGCTTGTGCTTGCACCATCTGATCTTCTCTGTCCTGACACCGTTACACTGAACATAATTAAACACAAAGTCAAAGTGCTAGTGTGTAACTGTATACACTCTATAACACTACGTACTGTGTCACTCTGTATATAATATATATTTTTTTAAATTTAAGTCCACTTTTATTTTAGCTTTTTTAAGTTAGCTTTTAGCCAAAATCCCGTCACAGCTTCAGCAGCCGTTACACGCTGACGTCACGTACCTTCAGGGTTGCCAGGTCAAGAAGAAACCTTCAGTCCTGTGTCTGACTAAAAGCTACCTCTGTTAAACTGAAACAAGGCTAAAGAGTCTAATCCCAAACAAAATTGCTTAGTGAGTTACTCTTAAATCTTATTTGTATCCTTTATTATTAATTTTATTTCCCTTTTTATATGTTTTGAATCATTACATTGATTAAATAGGGATATTCTAAAACTAGAAAGCTTGGGTGTATCAGCATCCTTGACCAATATATCTCATTTAAAGTACCCTCCTTTGGAAGGTTAAATATCATTTAGGAGAGGCCAGTTCACAGCCCCCTAAAACTGGGTTAGTCCCGGTCAGGTCACTATCAACTCTCAAAGTAGACTTTATACCATCATTTACAATCAAATTACATCTGGCTGGTCCAAATGGCCGCTGGTGATTATTTGCCTGAATATAATTATTTGAAGGCAGGAAAGTCTGGGAACACGGAAAACTTGGTTAAATTACCTAAACGAGAATAATTTGTGCATAGGCTGAGTGGAAAATGAGGCTGAGAACACTGGGTGCTCAATTTAAGCCTGTTATTTACTTATTGCTTCAGGCCGAGGCGTACCTTTATTATCCCATGTCATTTATTTACAGAATCTACTGGTCAAAAGTCTGGAAACACATGTTTTCACTAAGATAACATATAGTTTAAAATATATAAAATGATATGCTGATCAATCATAACATGATAACATGATACCATGTGCCACCAAAACAGCTCCAACCCACCAAGTCATGGATTCTACAAGATGACCTGTGGCATCCCGAAAGTCCTGCAAGTTGTGAGATGGAGCTGCCGCAGATTGGACTTTTTGTTCCAGTACATCCCACAGGTACTCAGATTGAGATCTGGGGAATTTGGATGACACAGTCTATCAATATTGACCAATGTTGACTGAACACCTTTCCAACCAAATACATCAGAGGGATATACAGTACCAGTCACAAGTTTGGACACAAGTTCTGGACATTCAGTGATTGTTCATGATTTAAAAATGTTCTGCATTGTAGATTAATACTAAAGTCATCCAAACTATTAATAAACACATCTGTATTTATTTAGTAAACAAACAAGTAAACAAATCAGAACATGTTTATATTTGACATTCTTCACAGTAGGCACCTCTGGCTTAGATGCAGCTTTCTTGGCATTTTCTCAGTCAGCTTTATGAGGTAGTCACCTGGAATGGCTTTCAGTTAACAGCTGTGTCTTGTCAAGAGTTCATGACTTGCATTTCTTGCCTCTTAATGTGTTTGAGACATCAGTTGTGTGTCTACTTTAAAGAATCTAAAACATGTTTTGGTTTGTTTATCACTTTTAAGTTTACTACATGATTCATTATGTGTTCACTCAGAGTCTGGATGATGTCAATGTTCATTTATAATGTAGGAAAAAAAAGAAAAAAGTGAATGAGAAGGTGTGTCCACACTTGTGACTGGTGATATATATCCCACAGACCCCACCACCCCTCTACCAATTCCCTGATCCTCGTTGTTTCACACGGACAAGCTAAGGTTGAGCCTGGACCAGCTGGTCAGCCATGAAATAGAGCCTGAAGCAGAGAGGCAAAGTCATTTTAGGTGTTATTAGAGTGGCTAGTGAGTACAATTATTACATTTTCTATACCGACTATTTCAATGCAACACTAACAGTTACATAATGAATTAGATTGAGATTCAGTTTGGAATAGATTGAGCATTTACAATACAGTTATGCATCAAAAAATCTGAATACTGTAAAAAACAGATAAATAATTAAGCTCATAACCTAATTCAAAAGCATAAAACTGACATAATTTAGACACATTTTGCTTAGTCTCATTTATCACGAATTACTGCATCAGTGTAGAGTGGCATGGAGACAGTCAACGTCAGCTGAGATGGGCTTTAATTTGTCTGTAATGCTGAGTTGATTGTTTTTCATCTTAAGGGATAAGGGGATGGTTTATTGTCATTGCAACAAGTACAACGAAATTGCATAAGATTGAAAATAACAGCATTAACATTGGGAAAGATAGGAGATAAAAAAACATCCTCCCAGACTGTCCCATTGTAATTGGGGCAGTTTGAGAAGTGAAAAAACACCTTTCTTTGCATAAGCACAAATACACACAGACATAGCCAAGTCATTGGGAGGGAGGATGGGGGGGTGGGTAAGGAGATAGAGAAAGTCCAGCTCCAGCATTGGCCATCCGGTGCCTTTCGGCACAGCAGCCATTACAGCGCTTCCACAGATCCGTGTGCTTCTTGCATGGGGATGAAGCAAGTGAAAGGCGTTTTGGAGAGGTTGGGGCAGTGGGGGGGCTGCAAAGCTGAGTGCCCTGTCCTGGCGCCCAGACAAAAACAGCCCTTATCTTCAGGAACAGAGGAATCTTCCTCTTGACAAAAGCCCAATGAGTCTCTATGAGGTTCAGATGAGCTGGCAGACCAGTCAAACATCATGGTCATATCCAGGGGCGGATTTGGAAGTTCTGGGGCCCCAAGCAATGTCATGTCTGGGGGCCCTGATCAAACAGATTCTTTTTTATGGTTATGGTGCGGTACAGGCTTAAACATTCATTCATTCATTATCACACCCGCTTAATCCTTATTAGGGTCGCGGTTAGGCTTAAACATAAATTATATTATTATTATTGATTATTAATAAATATTAACATACATACATTTTAAACATTACTTAAACATTATTATTCATAATATGTTATTAGGAATTACTAGTTAATATTAATAATATACTAATAATAACTATAAAACATTATTATTATTATTATTATTATTATTATTATTATTATTATTATTATTATAAAATAATATTAATCATTAATTAAATATTAATTATTAAATATTAATAAACTGTTAAAATCGTGTAATATGTTAAAATGTTACACCTTGATAATCAACAAATTCATTAACACCAATTTTACACTTATGTTTGGACTGCATGGTCAATAGACCTCATTTACACATAATTATACCTAATTTTTCAGTAAAAATAAGCAGAAAGTCTGAATTATTTTGATAAAAGTTAAACTTAGAGGCATGTAAATGGATGGCTTATCACAGACTGGTAGACACACACACAGAAAGAGAGAGACAGAGAGAGAAAGAGAGAGAGAGAGAGAGAGAGAGAGAGAGAGAGAGAGAGAGAGAGAGAGAGAGAGAGAGAGAAAAAGAGAGAGAGAGAGAGAGAGAGAGAGAGAGAGAGAGAGAGAGAGACAGAGACACAGAGAGAGAGAGAGTGAGAGAGACAGAGAGACAGAGAGAGAGAGAGAGACAGAGACAGAGAAACAGAGAGAGAGAGACAGAGAGAGAGAGAGAGACAGAAAGAGAGACAGAGAGAGAGAAGTGCGACCCTGATAAGGATTTAAGGATTAAGCAGGTGTGATAATGGATGGATGGATGGTTTGAATGTCCAGACGCTGACAGAGTGACAGCCAATCACACGTTAGCAAGAACAGAGCCGATGAGTTTGTGAGCGGTCTAAAGAGAAACAGGTTTCAGAGCGAGTGGCTGTTTTTTGCTGGGTCCTAGTGCTCGACCCGTCTCTTTTTAATATAACGTAACACTGTTTTTGGACGGAAAAATCAGCAGAGAACCAAAACTGTCTTTTTTTGCCAACCTCTTTCTCCAGGGCCCCAAGCAATTGCGTGGTTTGCGTGTTGGTTAAATCCACCCCATGTCATATCAAACCATTTGGTAGTCTTGGCTTTCTGGGTAAGTGCTGCTGCTAAAGCAAATCAGCATCTCTGTAAAGTGTGTCAGCAGATGGAA
>BRDA01010098.1:0-30666 GCA_036984385.1 Crenuchus spilurus
TTAAATTAACACTGAGGGTGTCAAAATGTAACACTCTCAGTGTTAATTTAACACTAAGAGTGTTGATTTAACACTGGCAGATTTACTGTGTATGCTCGGATCAGAGTACACAAGGGTAGCCCAAATTTGACACAGTTTTGTTGCATTTGACAATTTTCTAAAGTCTGATCTCAATAGGAGCATCAGGAAGGGACTTAGACAAAAATTTTGTCACCTTGTGTATTTAAGGTGGTAGTAACTTCAGGCTCCTGCAGGTGGCGCTGCACATGAATGATCAGGCTATAAATACATGTGGGGTGTGTGACAGGACGCATAGATTGGGAAGAGGTGGTACAGTGCAGTGAATGTCTCATTAAATGTGTGGAAAAAGGATCACAAAGCAGATGTTAATGATAAAGGAGTGATTGTATTTGGGCACCACAGGTCATAGTGTGAAGGAAGTAGCTGAATTTGCAGCTGTATGGAAGCGTACAGTCTCTTGCTGCCACTCTGCTCCATATGTTGATGCTCTGCAGGTCTTTGTGAAGTGATCTTTCAAAAATTGGTTGTGAAGGACCTGCGTTGACTTCTAGAAGTGATTTTTGCTTGGATGTTGACCTGCTTTGTGACCCATTTTCCACACATTGATTGAGACATTCACTGCACTGTACCTCCTCTTCTCATCTCATCACATACCCTACACATATTTATAGCCTGAGCATCCTGAGCCTGAAGTTTCTACCACCTTAAACATGCAAGGTAACTAATTTTTGTCAGAGGAAATGACTGTTTATTAATATTAATAGTATGAACTTTGGCAGGTTAGTGCTCAAACTCAAACAGGAACTGATGACGTCTTGTTATACCAACATAACTTACATCATACCAAGCTACAACTAAAAAGGCTACTTGCAAGGGTTCAAATGGCTAAAATGACTCTATTGACTTATTGCTTGATTTAAAAGAGTGAGTTGAACTCACGTTTGCACATAATTTCTCCAGCTGCCCTCTGTTGTAGTTGCACTTGAGTGGCTGATTCCAGATCTCCAGTAGCTCCTACCTTTATGTTATGTATTGCATTGTGGGACAACAGTGTCTATACTCAAAATTCAACCAGTTCTGAGTATGCACTGCAGACTTTTCAATACACTCAACATTTACACTTAACCATACTACATACTCCAAATACTAGTTAGTATTAGTATTTAGTGCACAATTGGGACACAGCCATTATTGTCTAATCTGACATAGTGAGCACAGTGAAAGACAAATATATCATGTAGTCTGATCCCATTGAGCGAGCAAGGTGGTCCATAAATGGCTCTCCTCTACAGAGGAGACTGGAGTTGAAGTTTCACTTCTGCTCTGAGCAGAAACGTAACAGGCTGTGGCATTTCAATTGTATCAGCTCATCTGGGAGTCACTTTGAGAAGTTGAAGTGATTGGCTTATATGGTGAGCAATCAGACTGGGCCTCTGGAGAGCTCCTTCAGGGGCTCTTGAGGAAAACCGGCTGATTTACAAGGACCATGCAGCCGCTACCGCTCTCAGAGAAGCACCACGCATGGAAAAGACAAGTGTCGAGTCATTTAACGACACTTAATGATACGACATCCTTTAACAGCAGCTGTCAGTGGTAGTAAGTGCTCCCCTAACAACAAATTAACTGAAGCGAATACAAATATTTTAGGATTTAGGTTTTAACCACAGTGGGACACACAGTTGTCGGGCATTCATGAACCCCTTGTTGCGTTCAGAATTGGCATCTGTTGCTAAAATACAACTTATCCAACGTTGTGTGATTGCTCAAGTCAAACAAACCTTGTACCTGTAGACAGGGGCGTGGCACCAAATTCTGGGCCCTCGCCCGTATTATCAAATATTATTTCCTTTAATATTTAAAGGAAAATAAAATTCCAGACTCCTCAAGGGCCCTCACCCCATTTGGGGCCCTGGTAACTCAGTCCCACTTCCCACCCCACTACAACGCCCCTGCCTGTAGACATATTGTATATAATTCATCATTCAGTTTGTATGTGATTCATGAAGATGAATATAATGTAGATAATACACTGTATTGTACACAGCTGCTTTGCACTTTTACTAAATTCTTACTTTGACTTACAGTGTATGATGTTTCTACAGACCACCATCATTTAGTTGCTAAAACCAGCTACTAGTAGACAAGAGAATATTTACAATTTGTAGTGTAGGTTTCTTCTCAAATCTGTGTGCTTCCAAAGCTTCCAAGCTAAGAATTGACAATGCTCTACCAAAACGTTGCTATTCTTGACCACATTGCTGGTACCATGTACACTTTAAGGCCAAAAGTATTGGTACACCTGCTCATTCATTGTTTCTGTCAAAATCAAGGGTACAAAGAGTGTATTCTGTTTTTATTAGTGTACCTGCCTCTACTGTCCAGGGAAGGCTTTCTAGTAGCTTTTGGAGCATTGCTGGGAGGATTTGATTGACTGAGGTCAGGATGTTGGATGACCACCACCATTACCACCTAATCCACAACTCCACCAACTCATCCCAAAAGAATTGAATGGAGCAGAGAACACAGCTCAAAGCCCCCAATAGCCTCTAGACATGGTGCCAATAGGTTCATGCTTAGTCCTATTCTGTTGGCAGAACTTCTCTAAAGGGACTAGAGAAGCTGTGTGCATTTGTACATCTGTGTCAGCCTGAATGCATTCATTACATGGGGTGTCCACAAACATTTGGACATGTAGTGTATTTTGAGCTGAATGTACTGTGAGGAGCTGCACTCTGCTGCCCTCTCGAGGCTGAATGTTCAAAGGACCTCCCTTGGGATGAATGTTTTCCTTGTTAAAATCCCAACATGAGGATATAAAACATGTCAACAAGTCCGGGAACAGATATTAAAAGCGATTTGGAAAATAATTAGGTCTGGTAGATGTTACACGTGATGGCTGCTGCAAATAAAGGCACAATAACAGTCACTGTTTTATTACTTTATTACTGTTAACTTTCAATTAACACAGCTGTCGCCAATATACAAGATGTGTAAAATATGCACAAAGGTCATTTCATATAACTATATGCAATAAAGACTTTGTTGAATAGACGTTAGGAAATCTGTCAACAATATTTAACACTGTTAATCTATTGGTGTCATTTCAAAGAGG
This sequence comes from Crenuchus spilurus, assembly GCA_036984385.1. Classification (NCBI taxonomy): domain Eukaryota; kingdom Metazoa; phylum Chordata; class Actinopteri; order Characiformes; family Crenuchidae; genus Crenuchus; species Crenuchus spilurus. The sequence goes on from BRDA01010098.1 coordinate 3,134, forward strand.
TCAGTAAGGCAGCACAATACAGATCATGCAAACATCAGATCAAAAACGACAGAAGAAAGAAGGACATTTGAAGAACTGGAACCATCCACGCTGTAGCCTCAAATTGCTTTGCTGTCATTCTTGGATGTGTCTGATATTCATACGGGATTCACAAGCTGGAAATGATGGATTAGAAACATCATTTTGGCTCTTCTCATATTGGCTCAAGGCTAGAAAACCTCTAAATACAGTATTTCTTTTAGAAGAGTTTCAAAAACGCTCATTAAACTTGTACATTTTTACACATTACCTGAGTATTGCTTTGTTTACATCAAATACATTGAGCCTGTGAATATGCCAGAGAAACCGAGATATTTTACACAGTCATTATTCACTCTCTGGAGGGCAAAGTTGAAAGAAATAGTCCAACGTTTTTCTTTAAGATCATAACTTTGCACTTCTAAAGGGAAATTTTATAAACATCCTACGCTGCAGAATCTAAAGGTGCCTTAGTGGGGTATCTAAAGAACTTAAAAATACACAAGGTGCCTCAAGAAACCCCACATAAAGGGACTACTTTAGATAGAATCTCCTGCAGGGACCTCTAGAATTCTTCAAGTTCCTTAAGAAAATTATCTCAAGTTCCTCATTGTTAAAGTCTTCCTGAAGGCTCTCTAAAGAATCCTGCCATTGTTTGTTTGGGAACACCAAAACATGCTTTGAGTATGCATTCATCGGTAGAGTCTATAAGCTTCCAACGTGTATAGAACTTCAGCTTTGTAAACATATGAACAGACTGCTCTAAATGTGCAGTCCAGTCTCCAGACCCCATTGAAAACCTCTAAGTCATCAAGCAAAGCCAAGCTTGAATTTTAGCTCCAGAAGTGGCATAATGTCACCCAACAGTAATGTGAAAGGCTGGAGAACATCAACAAAGCAGACGTATTCCACCAAATGTTGATATGCTTTTAAAACATTAGTGCTGTTTAAAAAAAGAGCATCAACTTATTTTATCATTCCTGTAAAGCAAAACTACAGGAGAAGGCAAAAACATAATTTCTTTTCAATGCAAGTAAATGAGAAGAGATTTAATTGAAAGTCATTTTGGAGCATTTCTATTGGTCCAATCATCATGAAATTTGAACACAATATAAATATTGGCTCCGCTCAGACTTAGCAGAAAACTAAAATTCCCAACTACAATAGTGGTACCTATCTTTATCTTGAGCAGCAAAAAATATATAAATGACAATTGGTCATTATTATCTAATGTTTTTTAGATTTTACTTTTACCCCAATGTTCTCCCATTGTGTTTTTAGTAGCCAATTGACCCACCTCTTTTATCAACTCTCGCTATCATTCTCACTGTACTGTCCCTGACTCTTGAGAGGAGGCATGTCCAGTTCTGATCATCCGGCAGATGCCTGAGTCAGTCAACATTGTTTATAGTGCTAGGGGGAGTGCGCCATCTTGCTCATATGCAAGCAGCATGACTGTGATTCAAACTGGCGATTCTCTGATCATAGTGGCAGTGCCTTAGACCGCTGAGCCACTCGGGGCCCTTTATTATCTAATGTTAAGAATGCTGAATTGAGATCTACATACATAACACTGGTTAGACCTGATCCTAGACCAGCATTACTACATTGACCAGCTTCATAAATTTAGGACAAAATTTTTATTTGGGATTTGCTTGAACTGTTGTCAGTATTTTATAGAATAAAAAACAACAATGATATAAACACAGACCTTAAATAGTACATCCAGAGAAACTGACCATAAAGAGTGGTCTCTTCATTTTTTACCAGAGCTGTATATAAAACTTACTACACTGATACAAATGACCATTCTCTGGTGTTCACTGTAAACTTTCAGCATAAAATGACATAATTAAGTGGACAGCTGGTCTATGTCCTGTGAAAGCCTATATGAGGTAAGTCCAGCTGTGTTCTTATTCCTGAGAGAAAAGTGGAATGCCGACCTAATTCACTACCCATAACATTCAACCAGACTGTAGTAAAACTGACTAGAAGACTAGTTCTATAATCAGAAATAATAAAGTGTCTTAGAAGAGCATTGTGCTGCTCATAAAAACAATTTTAGCCTTATTCATGCGTGCCCTGTATAAGCATATAAGAGGTCATGCTAATGCTCTAGCTTACAATACTGTTATTATTATTAATAATAATAATTGCAATTAATGCAAAATACAAATTCATGATGTATAGGAGCATTTAAACGGCATTGACTTTTCATGATAGAAAAAAAACAGGACAAATAAAATGATAAAACAATGATAATGGAACAATATATAATATATATGATAAATTATCTTACATTATCTTACTATATATATATACTGTATATATATTACAAGACCAAGATTAGGTCCAAATGTGTCTGCTCTCTGCAACATCAACCCTGCAGCTATAAAAAGCAGAATTCTCCAGGCATGTCTCAGAAACTCTGTATAATGGGTGAAAAATATTTGGACTATTTCTTTAAGTTTCCTCTCCCTGAGAGATCCATAATGAAGAGCAAGTCAAATGTGAATATGCTGACTGCTGTCACAAAACATTATTCTTCATTCATAACAACGTTTAGATTATGATTTGCATCTGAAAATGACAAAATCTCAGTGTGAACCCCGATCAGTTACAGTTTAGGGGATGAATCTTAAGTGGAATCTGCAGAACCAAGTTCCTGAAAGCAAACAATAATTGCAGCATTATGACTGACTGACTGATAAACTTTTCTAATGCAGAAGTAATGACCAACATGTTCAACATCTATAGTCATCTCATACTGTGCTTTGATATACTTTAGAATTTGTACTTTGAAATAGACAAACTTACCTGCGATAATCTAGATTTGCGGGCCTCTTTTTGCTGATAGTAAGCTGAGATGATACAGTTTCGTCTGCAAAACCCAAAGCATAGGAATTAGGCCATGAATCCGTCACGGAACTGCAACAGCTTAGGCACTCATATAAATACACTACTCAAAAAAATAAAGGGAACACTTAAACAACACAATGCAACTCCAAGTCAACCACACTTCTATGACCTGTCCAGTTAGGAAGCAACACTGATTGTAAATCAATTTTACCTGCTGTTGTGCAAATGGAACAGACAACAGGTAGAAAGGAGAGACAATTAGCAAGACAACCCCTATACAGGAGTGGTTCTGCAGGTGGTGACCACAGACCTTTTCTCTGTTCTCAACCTTTCTGGCTGATGTTTTGGTTACTTTTGCATTTTGTCAGTTCTCTCACCATAGAGGTAGCATGAGGCGATGTCTACAACCCACAGAAGTTGCTCAGGTAGTGCAGCTCATCCAGGATGGCATATCAATGCAAGCTGTGGCAAGGTTTGCTGTGTCTGTCAGAACAGTGTCCAGAGCATGGAGCAGATACCAGGAGACAGGCCAGTACACCAGGAGACATGGAGGGGGCTGTAGGAGGGCAACAACCCAGCAGCAGGACCGCTACCTCCTCCTTTGTGCAAGGAAGAACAGGAGGAGCAGAGCCAGAGCCCTGCAAAATGACCTCCAGCAGGTCACTAATATCCATGTCTCTGCTCAAACTGTCAGAAACAGACTCCATGAGGGTGGTATGAGATTTTGAGTATGATTCCAAATCCAGATCGCCACGTGGTAATCATTTTGATTTACATTGATCATTTTTATGTTATTTTGTTCTTAACGCATTCCACTATGTAATAAATAAAGATTTTCAAATGGAATATTTTGTTCATTGAGATTTAGGATGTGTTATTTTAGTGTTCCCCTTATTTTTTTGAGCAGTGTATTTAGTTAGATTTAAATTTGGGCAGTAATTGTTTATATACTTAGTAAATACACTAATATTAGATACACATACCATGAAATAAACAGTGATGTTGTCTATTTGAACACAGAGGGTTAAAATTAGGGTAAGTAAAAGTAAAGAAAGAGATTAATTAAGTAAAAGAAGAGATATTAGTCCATAAACAAGCTCAATAAAGACTATAAATCAGATAAGCAGATCTGTGTAATCAATTGTTAGAACAGGTCTTTGAAAAATAAAAAATGTTCCTGTTTAGTAGTGAAATACTGTAAGTTCTACAGCACTAATGTTATATCCACTAAAGCCCATATTCATCCCATAATGCCTTATATGTAATGTAGGCTGAACTGTGTGCAATATACAGTATAATTGATAAGTCTGTACTCTGGTCCAAAATTGATCCAAAGTGGATAGTTGGGTGCAGTGTGATATAATAAATAAAATGACAAAATGATTATGAATATATTATATTATATTATATTACAATAATACCATCAATCTTCTTGAGGTCATTTATTACCATACACAAAAATTCTACAGCTTTTTATATAGAACCTCTTAGCTTAAGGTTGTGTCTTCTGATGTTTAAAATCAGCCAGTACAAGGCTGTTTATTTTAGGAGACATTGGTTTTGTTCTGCTGTTTGTTGGGGACATGTTTGGAGCTGATCTACTCCCCCTATAGTGGGAACAGGCACTCCAGCAGCTGCTGTGCTCACAGGAGACTTGGACATCTCTCAGAACTGTGTTCTGCTCAGTGATTCCCCACCTTATCCTCCAATTACATTTGCAGCCCCCCTTCAATTCTACAAGGACCTGCCTTTTCCTGATACACCAGATGCTTCACTTTATTATTTCTTGTTAAATGACATACACACAAGATGGATTCCGCATATTCATCATTGCTAGGCAACACACAGTAACTCGTTAGCAAAACTCCTCCCCCTCCTGTTTGTAATCAGCCTTTCTTCCCCTTTAAGAGATCTGCTATAATTTGTATGTACAGGAAAAGCAGGACGTTCTCACATCCCACAGCTTCATTAAAGTCAGATCCCTTTTCCTACCCTGAGTGACAGGAGACTTACTTGCTCTGAAGGCCGCCCCCTGGTGGCAGACCAGGTATGACTGTGGAAGCCAACACCGTCAGAACTGAGAGAAGGTCGGGCTCATCTCCTCGTCCACTCAACTCTTCAAATATTTCTGTCCAAGAAGCACATTCAGATGTTACACAAATTGTTGAATTCAACATATTAAAAATAACCACACTAATGCATTTCCAAGTTCATTTTGGTTCAGAATTTAATTTAAAAAGGCTAAACTGTCATATCTTATATTCACTTCACATAAAATGACATATTTAATTTAATGGAATTCTTCTTAATTCTTTTAATGTTGATACTGTCTGAATAGTACTCAAATTAGGAAATCTAATAATGTGAAGTGCAGGGTTTCTGATTTTTACGAGCTTTAATCCACACAAAACAGTTTGAAATGTCACTTGATGTAATGGACCTTTTTGAATTAAATTATGAACAAAAATAAAAAAAACTTTTTTAAATTTTTGACCCAATTTTCCACCAATGTAGTGATAGCCAATCAACCCACCTAATCGCTAGGACTCCCAATCACTTATAATGTCCCTGACTCTAGGAGGGTGAGGACTAGCACAGCCTCCTCAGTGAAGTCAGTCAGAACCTTTTTCCAAACTGCTGCTGATACATCATTGCTGGTGTGCCAACATGCTCAGAGGAAAGCGCAGCATCCCCAGGTCTGATACATCAGCTAACAGGCACCTGAGCCAGCGGACATTACTTATTAGTGATGGGGAGAGGGAGTGTCATCTACCCACCAAGAGAGCATAGCCAATTTTGTCCACTTCCCGGTTGTCGATGGCAAGCAGCATGACCTGATTCAAATTTACTCTCTGATCATAGTGTCAGCATGTATGAATTTTGTCCTGTTGGGATGTCTGGATTATAGCAAGAGTGGGATTATGAGTTTTACACACCAGCAACTTTAGACTCCAGTAAATCCTCTAAGTCTGCCTCCTGGTGCAGTGCCTCAGGTGACAGCTGGGGGGCGCCTGGGAAACACACCAGAATGATGCTGATATTGTCCAGGCTTCCCTGCAGATGAACAGAAGAGGAAATGTTACAGAAACACCAGACATTTCAGCCTCCTTTCTGGTGTCGCATTGTTTAGTTTGATTTGATTGATAAATTACAGAATTAAGACAACTGTAGTTTGAGTTGGCTTGAGTCAACATAGTCAGCAAAGGTTCTGCAAAGTGATAAAATTTCAACCCAACATGGTCTTTAAGATAGAAAGAAAGACAGACAGACAGACTTAAATTAAGACTAGAAAATGAAATATATGTTCATATGAAATATAGCATATAAAAATATAGAGCATATACAATATCACAAAAATATATGTCAAATATACAGACTATACAACATTGAAAAAAATACTACATCTTCAGATGTAAATGACCAAAGCCAAAGCATTGAGAAATGTGAGATATGTTACAGTTACAGTGAGATGTGTGTATCTTTATGTGTTAAAGATGAAGTGTATTGTCAAGAAATGTGATAGAAGTAGGGAAAAAGCTGGACCTGAACCTGCTGGTTCTGGTGCAAATAATCCTCTATCTCTTCCCAGATGGAAGGAGGGTGACCAGTTTGTGGTTTGTATGTGAGGAGTCCTTGAGAATATTATGTGCTCTACACAGACATCTGCTGCAGTGAAGCAGTTCAATGGCTGGCAGTTGAGCACCAATAACATGTTGGGCAGTTTTTACCACCCTCTGCAGTCCTCTCCTCTCAGCCACACTGTCACACAGTTGGTCAGAATGCTTTCAATGGTGCATCGATAGAAAGCTGTCAGGATCTGGGATGAACCTTCTTGAGTCTCCTCAGGAAGTAAAGGCATTACTGTGCCTTCCTAATCAGGGTAAATGTGTTGTGGTTCCAAGATAGGTTCTCAGAAATGTGGACACCACCAAATTTTAAACTGCTGACATGTACCTTCTTCCCATCTCTATAGATAAGAGAGTGACTGCAGGTTTTTGATCTCCTAAAGTCCACAATAGGTTCTTTCATCTTCTTGGCATTAAGTGAGAGGTTGATGGTGGAGCACCATGCTGTTATCGATCTCCTCCCAATAGGCAGTTTAATCATTATTGCTGATTGCAACCCACAGTGGTGTCATCTGCATGATAAAGATATTGAAACTATGCAGTAGCACACAGTTGTGGGTAAACAGGGATTAGAGCAGTGGACTCAGCACACAACCTTGTGGTACACCAGTGATCAGGATGAGTGTAGAGCACACATGATCACCACCTGACAGACTGAGGTTTGCTGATTAAGAAGTCAAGTATCTTGACACTACTAAGTAATGTCAGCTGACTCAGGTGTCTGCAAGGCGATCCATAAGAGCTGGTAGTCCTGTCCTTTCCTCCGAGGGCTATGCTACTCTTCACCCTCCTAGAGTCAGGGATATTACAAGTGAACAGTAAAAGCAGCCAGCTGGCATTTATTCTTCTTCTTCAACTGATCATGTACAGTCCACCACCTGTTTACTGTGCTCCTGAGCAAAACACCATCACACATAAGCTACTAACACGTCTATTTTACTAGTTTTACTAAAATCAGCAGTCTCACAAAAACAGAGTTGCCAGATCTCGATTTTGTAACAGAAAGTCACACTACACATATGGACACTAGCACATAATCTACAGTGACACATACATTTCAATGAGCTTTAAAATTTAAATCTTACTTTCTCATTCAATTACTTCTTTTATTTAGTGTAACAACAATGCAAAACGCCAACTCTGAAGTTTTACCGGCGACTGTATTTTTGCAAACCTGGCAATTGGTGACGTAGGCGAAGTGTATACAGGTATGCGCATGCTTTCAGGGACAGATTCATTCACATTACAGACACATGTAAGTGACATTTGTGAATGTGAACCATCGAGATAGTTAAATCTGATCTGAGTAAAAATTTGGATTTGAGCAATGTGGTTTATGAACATAGCCTAAAAGCAGTATCCCTGGCTTTCAGCAATAAGCAGACCTCACAGTTCCTCCATGACTTCTGATTAAGAAAGTTTTTGAAGCATTTGATGGTTGTGACGCTGTTGACACAAATACTGATGTGGTCCAAAACAGAAGTGAAGGTGTCCAGATCAGTGTGTGTCTCTGGAGTAGCCTGTGAGGCAAACATAGTCCAGGTCTCAAAGGTTCACTGCACTGACTGGGAACCTGATACTGTTAGATAAACATGCTGAAGATTTGACTAACAGACACAGCACCTGCACAACATAACATGCAAATCCACTCAAGCTAAGCAGGTCTGGGTCTGGTTAGTTCTTGGATGGGAGAAAAGCTGGTGTGTCAGCTGGAAGTGGTGTTGATGGGTCTGAATGCCCAACTGCAGTGATGAGGACCCTGTCCTGTAGAAACTTCTCAGCTTTGTAATGGTATCTAAAGGTTAGTAATTGTATTTAGTGGTTTTCTGATGGTTTGATGTCAAAATCTAAAGGATCATTTAATGGGGCAACTTGTGTCTGATTCGAGATGCGTCTAATGGTTTTGTAATGGTATCTACAGGAAATGGTCACTAATGGTACACATTAAGCCAATTCCTAATAAAGTTCCATTACTGGAGATTTTCCTAATGGTTTGTAATTGTTTTTTTCAACAGAGGGATAACCTCAGCACTAACAGAACTGTGTAGGTTTATTTTTTTTGCCATTTATTCATGAGTCAGTCATTTATTTTCACTGTAGTGTTTAAAGAAGAAAGTAGCTTTATGTAGTGTGCAGCTCCCTTATCAACTAAACTGAAAATGCTTCACTAACCCAATATTTTTTCAGGAGAAATGTGTGTGTAGTTTAAAGTCCATTAATAACTTTAATATGAAATATTTTTACATTTTATGTTTATGTTTACCTTGATGATAAAATAATAGGGGTCCCCCAATATCAGCTACCTCTTCATGCGTTTGACGGTTAATTTCCAAATCACTTTTCACCACATCCAGCTGCACTTGTAATATTCTAACGAGGTTTATAATGACATTAAATATGCATGCTTAAGCCATATTCGGATTAGATTAAATGTACATGGGGATTCTGGGGTAATTTCTTCTTTTACAAGACATCCTCTTTATTTATGTCCAGATGCACCTCTCCGCTGAGAAAATTTATACAAATTATTAGCTTGTCTGGTAAATGTAGTCGTGTCTGATATAAAATCTTCAGGGAGCTGTCATCTCACATTGGAAAATAAAGATAATAATAATAAAACAATAATAAACAATAAAAACTGTGAATTTTTAAAAATACCCCACAGTTTTTGGCATTTTATAGTAAAATCAGAGCATACACTACAAATACAAAAACTGTACAACATGCTCCCCTTTTGTTAACTTCATCTGTGTGGTGGTGCAACAGCACTAATGGTTTTTCAGCATATGATCCAGTTTATTCCTATGAAGCATTGCTGGTTTACATTCAGACAAGGAAATGTTGCATTCAGACAAGGAAATGTCTAGTGGATATTTTTAAGTCTAATATTTGTCTACCAATTGGTAGAGATCACATTGTGTTAAGTTTAACACCTTCTTCAAGAAGATATATTGACTTAAATTGTCACAGGACTGACATGAGCCAGAGGGAGGAGTCAAGCACTCTCTGGAACGCTGCTCTGCTTTAGGAAAAAACCTGGATAGTGACACTTTCGGGTTGGATTCAAGTGCGGAGAAGGGAGTGGCAACTTAAAAATAAAAGGAAAACAACCCAAAAAAAACACTAAACAAAACAATAAATGCTGCAGCTGTGGTTGAATGAGTGCAGTGAAGATGAAAAGGAGTGGTGCACACATGCTACCAGTTCACTTGAAGAGAGTTATGGAAAAAAAACAAAGCTCTGAAATAAACAAAACTTACCTCTGGGGTGGCAAAAACAGAGGTGCTACACTTTCCTGAGGTGCACTGCCACCTGGAATGGGGGTCTAAACAGATTCCTAAGTTTGCCAGGTGCAGCGCCAACACAGGGGAGCCTCTACAGAGCCCAGTCACCTATTGAAGGGGTCTAGAGCAGCAAAGCCTCCATGCCAGAACTACTACATCAGCTACGGGAGGGTTCCATGGCCCGCTGAACGTCAGAAAAGAGGAGGAAATGCTGAAACAACAAAGACAGCAACGTCCCTGTCCTCCTTAAACTAGTGTGGTAGGGTTGGTATTGTGGTGATTGCTGCCCCTTTGCAGACACTAAAGATTAGCACGGAAGTTTATTTCCTCTTTTTATTATTATTATTATTATTATTATTATTATTTGTCGTTATTTTTCTGGAACAGTAGACTGATTGCAGGTCTATTATAATTTTAAATGATCAGTAGTCCTTCCGTCAATTTGTGACGTAGTGGGCGGAGGAGGATAAAAGCTTCCGTGTGGCAGAGGTGAAGAGGTCCACTTTGAGTAAGCAGGAAGCCTCGTGGCTTGGTGTTCACTGTGTGTGTTCTGTGTTGCCGCTGGGAGAACAAGGTGCTATAGCATGGCCTTATGTGAAGGGTTATTCATATTCTGGAGTGGGTCTTCAGCCGGCTCTGAGGACGTAGCGTAGCACGTCTGTAAGGACGCTAAGCGGAGTGTTATTGGACCGAGTGAATACGTGTTTCAACGCACACGAGAAGTGTAAAAGGCAGCAAATGCCATCCTTATCCTCTTTCTGTGAGCTAAACCACGCTAAGAGTAGTGAGGCTATGTCTACGCAGGCTACCAGGGCCTGGGGGCTCGCAGGCCACTGTTTCGGTTACTGTTTTGTGTTCCACTGTTTTCAAGACCACTGTTTTTCCACTGTTTTGTTTTTCCTCACTGATTTTTATCACTGTTTTCTACTGTTTTGTTTTATAACTGTTTTCCACTGTTTTATAACTGATTTTTTTTACTGTTTTACATTGTTTTCCCTTGTATTCTTGGGTTTTAATCCAACATGGTCTTTAAGTGTAGGGTAAAATTACCAGTTAGGTGCCTGGTGTGGATATCTGGTTAATTGGACATCATTGTGTCTTCATAGGTCAATTCCTCAGCCGGGAGTGTGTGTTGTGTGGTTTTATTTTCCTTTGATTTTGGTTGCTGTGTATGTATTATACACGTGGTTCCTTTAGTGTGTGTATTATTTTGCTTTTGAGGGTTTGGTTGTTGTTTTTTTTGTTTTTTTTTGTGCCAGCTCACGGCTGGTAAAGGTTGTACGTGTTTGATAAGTCTGAAGTAACCAAGCCAACCTGGATTGGGTGTGTTAAGCGCCTTGTTGCATAAGTATTGCCCCCACTTCATGTCCTCTGGTATAAATGTTTTATGTCATTTTAATTTGTTACTCCAATAAACTTTATCATTGTGGAACAGCTTGTTTTTAAAACTCATTGGTTTGAGTGCCTGCGCGTGGGATCCCCTGCCCCACAAATTGGGGTGGCGTAGTCAGGTTTTAATGAGCCCAGATTTGGGGTGTGTGTTAGTGCCACGATCAGTGATCCCTCCCTACCCCACAATTTGGTCACACTAGGTTGAGAGGGGGCCAGAGACTGGGAGAAGAAGATTCAAAGGATACATGTCGGGGCAGAGCTGGACCCCTGTCTGCAGACCAGGAAACTGAATTGGCTGAATAAATTGAGATGGTTCCATGCTAAAGTGAGTTGGAGATGGAGTTAGACTTGCAATGTTGGCAAGAAAATTGCTGCTCCATGGGGATGGTCCCATACAGGTCCAATCACACCTCCTCGGGGTTGATGTTAAAGAGTTTATTTTTCATTGTATTCATAAGTCAAAATGATGAAGATATGAAGATAAATGCAATGCCAGCCCATTCCTCTTTGGGTACTTTTAGGTACATGTAAAAATTAGTTTTATATCTAATGTATATGATGCTTCCTCTGTTTCAATTTGGTCTATTGTTCTAACAGAAAGTATCATGATGTTTCAAGCCAGTTAACAGCGATGTTCATTGTGACTTGCCAACATGCCACAAGGTTTGATCAGCAACTTAATGGTTAGTTCTCTCAGTGTACAAGTAGTAACAGCCTATGGACAACAGCTTAGTGTTTGGCATTAGGATTACGTCATTATACTGAGCAGTGTTATTTTTGAACCATGTGCCCAGTGTTGTTTATCATTATCCTATCATTTGGCGACAAGGACGGCCGCAGGTTACCACCTCTGTAATGATTAATTAGCTCATGTGCCTCACGTACAAGCTTTGGCCAGAGCCTACAAGCCTTACTGCTGGCCATGTGTCCTAACACTACGCTCAGTTAAATGTCCTAATCTTCTCGCCGGGAGGCTAAAAGTAGTGCATGCGTTTGCAGCTTAGAGGTTGAATGCTGAATTGCTTTGAGTCAGGGCTGCTGTCATGACAAAACAAGGCTTACTGAGGAGAGGGGAGATAGTGACATTTTCAGGTCAGTGCGCATCTCTCCTCTAAAGCCTCTCATAGCCAGTCAGTCAGCCTTTCTCTTACATAACAGCCCAGGCTGAAGTCAGCCAAAGACAAGTCTGCTGCTCCAGGAGTTAAGAGGATGTGTGTGCGTCCGTAACTTATGTGCCAACAAACAATGAGCTATGGTGCTGCTGCTGGTGGATCTTCATATTTCTAAAAGCATCCTTTAGCAGAATCCCACATCACAGACATTTAACTGCCAGTCTCTGAGTGTGAAACAGAAGCCTCGTGGGAGTCGTACATTATTTAGAGAGTGGCATAATTAATTGCTCTTTAATGCAGAGTTAAATGGCTAAGAGCACTCTTGTTGAGTAACAAACTTTCAACAATCTGCCAACCTGTGTTAACCCCTTACATTGTACTTTTAAGATTATAATACAGTACAATATAGTATAGTACAGTAGTTACTCAACAGCAAGTTTATAACAATGTTGAACTTACTATAGCGTCACTACAGTAAACCATTCTTTATCTGTTTACCCCCTTACAACAAATGCGGTTGTAGATAAGTGATATTTTTGGGAATAAATAAATAAATTCTATAAACAGATAAATAAATACATATTTCCTCCTTAACTCAAATACAGTTGAGATTTAAGATTTTTATATGATAGTTCATCCAAAAAATGTATAAAAAATAAAATAAAATACAAAATAAAATCACTGCACCCTTCTTACCTCAAATACAGTTGTGGTAAAACTGATGGTTCAACCAAAATAAATTTTACATTTTCCCACTTTAGCCAAAACATACAGTAAGCTTACAAATTACCCACATGATGATTCTGTCCAAAAAGATTGTTTACAAATGGTCTACCTTATGACAAATGTAGTTGAGGTTAAAATGACCCTTTTACGCCAGTTACAGTTGAGGTTAAAGTGATGCTTGTGCCAATAAAAAATAATACTGTAAATAAATAAATAAATAAATACACATTTCCCACCTTACCTCAAATACAGTTGGGGTTACAGTGATGATTCAGTCAAAAATACATTTACAAATGACCTATGTGATGATTCTGTCAAAAATTAAATGTACAATTTTACTTTTACCCCAACTCTGTTTGGATTAAAGTGTCACCAAAAATAAATTTGCTAATTTTCCCTGCTTACCTCAAATGCATTTGTGTTTAAAGTGATGGTTTAGCCAACAAAAAGTGATAATTCTGTACAAAAATGTATTTAGTAATGTTTCCTCTTATGCCAAAGGCAGTTGGCTTTAAGGCAAAGTTTGGCTAACAAATCAAAATTGCACAAATCCTCCTTTTATTCCAAATTTAATTTGACATGACTGCTGCCTGAAATTTGCTTCTTTAATTTTTTTTAATTGTTTTGTACGGGAGCTGCAAAGCTAATGTACCACACCAGCAGTTTCTAGGCCCAGATAGCATATGGATGTGGGCCACTTCTGGCTGAGAAATGGCACTGCTGGCCCATTGTCAGCACGGCAAACTGCATGTAAGCCAAAAGTGGCTGTTATATTGAAAATACACATTTGGCCACTTCTGGCAGAGATATGGCAGTGTTATCTACATATGAGCCATCAGTGGCCCACATATTAAAACACATATTTGGCCCACATGTTCTAAAATAGATGTGGTCCACTTCTGGCAGAGATATGGCAGTGTTACCTACATTTGGATGATATGTGGCTCTAATCTGGCTTATATGTGGCCCAACATCTTGCAACCGGGAGCAGTCCACCCAAGTGCTGTCAATCCATGTGGCAAGTGGCCCAAATGAAATGGGGGATGAGGGCCAGATGTGGGCCAGAATAATTTTGCTATCAGTGTGATGCTGGTGGTGGCTATAACCTTCCTGGTCTTGTTAGCTACATTAGCCTCATAATCCTCCAGTGCAAAATCAGGAGATCAAACTTGTCACCAATTGCGTGTTGAATGATACATTTTAGGAAAAATTTTGTTCAAACTCTCACTTGAATAGACTGTCTTACCTTATAGAGGCAAAGGTCGATGACCTGTGAGCAGACCTCTCTGAGATCTGTGCACACCCTCAGTCGGCTGCGCACGAACGCGCAGAGCTCCTCGTTGCTGACAGTGTCCCACACACCGTCGCAGGCCAAGACTATGAACTCATCAGCTGGGGAACGCTCCACAGCAGAGATCTCCGGCTCAGGTGAGACCATCTGCTCCGTGGCTGACCTCCACTCAGCCGCCTTGTAGCTGAAGTCCCCCAGAGCTCGGGAGACGGCCAGGGATCCGTTGACGCGCTGCAGAGTGACTGAACCTCCGGCGCTCTCAATGCGCTCCTTCTCTCCAGGGCTGAAAGGCTTGTGGTCCTCCGTGGAGAAGGCTACACGTCCACCACGGCACAGCACTGCCCTCGAGTCCCCACAGTTCACAAAGTAGATATGGTGCGGAGTGATCACTGTGGAAACTACAGTGGTCCCTCCACGCTCCCAACCCTCACGGCAGGCCATGGCATGAAGGTGTTTGTCCATCAGGAAGAAACCCTCCCTAATGCCCTCAGTGACCTGCTCCACGTCTTCATCTGCCCGGATCTTACCTGAGAGAAGAGAACAGACCAATGAAGAAAAAAAGAAAGACAAAATTGAATAGGAGAACCACTTCAGGTCAAGTGAGAAGAGCTTGTGAAGATCTATGTATTATACACTGTCCAAAGGTTTGTGGACTAATGAATGCATTAATTTGATATACAAATGCACACAAAACTTGTCTAGTGTCTGTAGAGCAGTACTGCCAATAGATTAAGACTAAGCATGAACCTACTGGCACCACATCTAATGCCAGGTGTAGACTAGAGGGGTATAAACCCCCCCAGCATTGTGGAACTGTGTTCTGGACAGTAGAGAGAGTTCTCTTTGATTTTGGAAAAAACAATCAGCAGATGTCCATTTACTTTTGTCCAGCCACTATTAAAATGTCAGTGAAGGTAATCTGTTTCCAGATCACAGTGTATAAGTGAGCATTCATTTACTAAAAGAACACTGTAGGTGGATGAATGCATTTATAGTGGTAATAGACATTTGTATGGCATATCCTTAAGGACCTACATGCTCGTTAGCAGATTTCACTTGATCCATAAATTCTTACTCGAATGAATCCAGGCTATCTATCCCAAACTTCCACATGACCTCTCATTTGCAAATAAATGGATGCAACATCCTAAAATATTCAAAATATTTTAAAATGGTTCTTGATTTGGTTCTAGGAACAAACCCTTAATTGGTAGAACTGGTTTTCACGTTATCTGAAAATTCAATGTGAATGTCATTTCTAGAAACAGTTCTTTAATGAGCAGTCCTTTAGATTCTTATTAGGTTCCAAATGATATTTAAGAGTTAAGCATCTAGCCAGAAAAGTTCCTAATAGAGTCATAACTCACCTGTGCCCAGTATGTGGTCCAGCAGGTTTCGTGAGCAGTGCTGGGCCACCGTGTTTCCCGCATGGCCATCGTACACGGCGAAGAAGCCCCAGTGGGACAACTCCCCACCAAGCTGGGGGAAGCAGTTATGAAAGTCCTCCATGTGGGCCCGCCAGCCCTGCATGCTGGTCAGGGCGTAGGTCAGGCCCCACGAGGCACAGCCTTCCTCCATGTACTTGTCCAGCACAGGTCGCTCCAGGTAAGGGCTGGGGATGACCCCCTCCTCTTCAGCCCCATCCTCTGCTTCAGCTAGCTCACCCCCGCCCCCTCCGCGCCCCCCTTTGAAAAAGGAGGTGACCCGCTTTTCTGTCTCTTTGACCAGCTGCCGAACAAAAGCGGGCATTTCCACGCTTCCTTTTCTTGAAGTTCTCATGCTGTTGTTTTGTTTCTCTCTTGAATGAATCTTCTTTCTCTCTGTCTCTCTTTCTGTCTCACAGCCTCCGCCCCTAGGCTCCTGTTCTGCCTTTGCCTTGGCTGTGTTGCAGCCTTGCTGCTGAGGGGCCTTCAGATCATGATGTCCTCAGAGACAGGTCCTGCTCCTGTGAGCATCAGCAAGTGAGCAGATCTGGGACACCCAGGTTATTCCCCCCATCACAGGAAGTGAGGCCTTGAGCTCCAGCCTAGCTGCATTTCTTCCCTGTTCTATTCAAATGGCTCCAGTGCTGTCTTCTTCCTGCTCAGCCTTTCACTGCTGTTCCCTCTCTTCCCAGCTGTCTCTCAGAACCTGTTATTTTCCTGTCTTCTGCCTGATTGGCCGAGCTATTTCTGTGCTCCAATCCCCTCTCACTGTACTCCTCCTTCCTCCTTGTTTTACACACTCATGCACAATCCCGCTCACTCTCACTGGCTCTCTCTAATGCTCTCTCTCTCACTCTCACTCTCTTGTAATGCTCCTCCTTTTGAACTCTCTCTCCATTAATGATAGCATTTGATGATTTGGGATGACCCAAAGTCCACCATTACACATTACAGTACTGAGAATTTCATAACAAATGGAGACCAGAAGCTGATTCTCCCTTTGGATGCATCAGAGAAAAATATTTTGATTCACTTGCTTCAGGCTCAGTTTATGAAAAAAAACCATCATCCAAATATGAACTGGAGACCATCCAGCATGGGTTCATTCAGACAGATTAGATGATTATGTAAATAACCAAATGTATTCATAACTGCTGGATTACATAAAACACTATATTTATCCCAGTGACATATGCACGGACTGATGTTAGCAAAACAGGGAACCCACCTGAACACATTTTTCAAATATATACTGATATTAATACTCTTATTATAGACATTAACCCTCTGCAGTTTAATCTGTGTGATGCAGAGATTATTACATACAGCAGACAGTAAAACTGCAGGACTGTGCATTTTACTTGGAGACTTTTTTCTTTCTGGAGACCAGAAATACTAATTTACTGATTGGCTGGCAGGCAGGGGCAGATTTAGTGGCCCTATGCAATAAATGGGGGCCCCTGCATCCCAAAAATTCAGACAATTTAGTTTTAGAAGAAGATGCACTCTTTCTTAATCCCCTTAGGGAAATTATTTGCATTTTTCCACATCAGTGCAGTGAATACACACAGAGTAGTGAGCATAACACACACACACACACACACACACACAAATGTTTGTTTCTATGAATTGTGGGGACATTACATAAATTTACTCAAACCTTTAAGCCCTAACCTTAATCTCAAAACAGCTTTATAGTCCCGGGCCTCAGCAGGCTAAGACACTGACACTATGATCAGAGGATCGCAAGTTTGAATCCCGGTCATGTTGTTTGCCATCAGCAGCTGGGGTCCAAGAGAGCAAAAATTGGCAGTGCTCTCTCTGGGTGGGTAGATGGCGCTCTCTCTCTCTCTCCCTATCACTCTCACATTTCCTTTCAGCATGATGGCTTCCCAGTGATGGTGTATCAGTGGTAGTTTGAAAAGAGGTGGTGGCCACATCACATGCAACGGAGAAAGCTTGTGCTTGACTTCACTCTCCTAATGTCAGGGACATTGCAAAGTGATGGGGAGAGTCCTAATGGATGGGATGGGCTAACTGGCTGCTACTACTACATTGGGAAGGGGAGAAAATTGGAAAAAAAAAAAAACAAAACAAAAAAACAGCTTTGTAGTCCCTACAAGGAAAAAGGTTCCCATAACCTGAATGTTTAAACAGGTTTTAGTTGCCACAACATGTCTTAAACCTGGTACATACACACACACACTTACTATAGTACTATACTTGTACTATAGCAGCAAGGACATTCCATTCACTTGTGTAATACTGAGTAAAAATGAAACTAAACTTAACCTTAGCAACCAAAGGTTAGTGCTTCTGCTCTTTAATTAAAAAAAGTTTGTAATGAAAATGGCACATTTCTTGTGAGGACCAGAAAAATGTCCCCACTTTTACAGATCTGACATTCCTATCATTTCAGCCCCCACCAGGGAGAAATACAAGGACACACACACACAAAACCACAGAAGCCAACTGCCATGGGGCCCGGCGAGCAGTTGGAGATTAGGTGACTTGCTCAATTAATATATTTTCCTGCTGGTTCAGGGACTTGAACTGGTGACCTTTTGGCTCCAAAGCCGCGTCACTCACCTTTAGGTCACAGGGACGTATTATTAGATTTAGTTATTTTACAATTTTTAAAACAAAAAACACATTCAATTTATTTTTTATATCACTTTCATTTTTAGTGTTATTATGTAAATTGTGAGAAATATTATTTGATAAAAGTGTGATAAACATGGATTGTATATATACAACTATAGATACTTGTATATATACAACAGAACTTCAGTGTTAATGAGTGTTAGTGTTAGTGATTTATTTACATCAAAACACAGTTTATACAAATATGTTTGTGTAAATCGTTTGTATCTATTTTTTAACTGCCTTGCTAACAGTGTCCAGCAGTTGTGTCATCAAAACATGGAGTAGTCCATTACATAATATGATGGGGAGCATTAAAAAAGTATAAATAATCTCTACTTTAGTAAATTACTATTTTAAGTGTTGCATCAGATAAATAAGAATATTGTGAAAAAGTTTGTTGTTTTTCATAATGAAATTCCTAAAATTAAACTATCACATTAATTAAATATCAAGTGACATATTTCAAGCCTTTTTCATTTTAATGTTGATCAGTTTGTTTTACAGCTTATAAAAATCAGAAATCAAGAATTTCTAATTATTATTTAATTTGGAGTCAAATTACTATATAAACATTAAAAAAAGGCTTAAATACATTTAATGGATATAAATGAATTAAATTATGACCAAAAATAAACAGAATATTCTCATTTTTGGAGAGTATGTATTTAGGAATAAGTGTAATGTTAACACACACAGCATCTGATTTATATTTGGGGTGCTTGGCTCATGGGGGCTCTAGCTTTGCCTACAGCAATGGCTGCCCCTGCTGGCAGGTGTCTGTCCTCCACCTTAGATTTTCATTTCATATAACAAGACACCTCGGTGACTGTTATCACCACATATTTGACATTTTTCTTGTATTTTATTTCATTTCCCTGAGGAGGCTTTAAGTATAAAATTCAGTTTTTGCTACTGTTCCTTTAATTCTGATATTTATAAGCTATATCTGTTCTGATTGTCTGCTCAGCATTGTTATTATTAAAAAACAGCCTTGAACACTGAATAACTGAGGTAAGCAGCATAGTCTATGTAAGTCAGTGCATTTGGTTTTTGTGACATCACAAAAGCAGCTATTTGAAAATGGGCTGTTTTACAACTTATTCTCCATCTAAGGAACTCAGGTAGTGGAGATTAAATGGTATATTTGAAATGGTGAAATGGTATATGTGGTTTATCAAAATGGTGGGAAGTTTGAACCTCTCATATGGCCTCTTTAATGTTGTATGTGGTGTATCAATCTGAAACGATGATGACAGATTATGATCCAGCTGAGCAAGGCCACGATGAGAAGAACTAGATACATTTTAATGTTCATCAAGTATTAATAGCTGACATTTTATCTTTGAAAAGCCATGTCCTAGGCCTAGATAAGCTTTAATTAGGTAGTATTGCTACTGTTGAAGATTGGCCTTGCCTCTAGGGGTTCAAGATCATGCTGACATCTCAGGTTCCTAGAGCTCTCAGGGCTCGGTGTGGGGAGGGGACTTGAGTGTTACGTTGTGAGTGTGTGTGTGTGGCTGTGTGTGAAGATGGGGTGTCCAAGTGGAGAGGATATAATTAGGTCAGGCCGGCCCTTTACTGCTGACAGTGCTAGGGTGGCCAAAAAAAGCCGGAGGAGTGCAGGGAGGAGAGGGGGTTTGGCGTGGAAGCAGCAGAAATGGCCAGCAAAGGTGAGATATGTCCACACAACTCAAGAAAGCTGGAACTAAGTGAGCTGTGCTTAGATCGTCTAGTTACACAGAGCGTGTGATATGCTATGGGGGTGATAATTAGGGTAGTAGCAGGTGAAGGGGCTTCCGGTAGTGCTTGTCTAGTGTAATTTAGAGGAGCTACAGTAAGACTGCTGAGTGGTCAGTTCATCACAGTGGGCTTGCTTACAGCAGCTTGGCAAGCTGAAGTGATCTGAAGGATGGATTACTGTCTGGGGCTGGACTCGAGGATACACAGGGCTTCTTTTTGAGAAACACACAGTGATGTTTTGAGCACAGGAGGTGAGACCCTCTTTTTTGACTTGTTTCAGCCGTGGTGCCAGATGACTCACTGGGGGTGATTCAATCTGAAACGGCCATGTCAGGCTGGGTCAAGGGGTGTATTAGCAAGGCAAGGGGTCTTACTGAAGATTGCTCCATTGTGAGCGAATCCAGAGAGCTCTGGTTGATCAGATAACCCCCTCCAGATCTTAGCTTTGCACCTGTGTTTGCTGAGTAATCGGAAGCAACAGCTGTCTGGTTGCATTGGCGAGATGTTAATGACACTGCACAAAGCTGCTGAATGTGTATGTTCACTCAAATGAATGAGAAAGACAGCAAGTTAGGTTTTGTTAGTGTTATTCAAGCCAATTGTTGATGTAGTATTATTATAGTTTGCCACATAGAGCAGCTTCAATCTTATAAAGTACATATCTATAACTTGACCTGGTGGTTAGAGATCCGGTCTTTTGACCGGAAGGTTGCTGCTTCCGTCTCCTGGCACATGGCTGAAGTGCTCTTGAGCAAGGTATCTAAACCCCAACTACTCCCCGGGTGCCATTATATGCTCAACACACAGATGGTTAAATACAGAGATCTAATTCCTCTGCATGCAAGCACATTGGTCAATGCTTTTGCACTTTCACTTTACTTTTAAATAACAATGATTGTTTAATGTCATCAACACAAGGCTCACCACATTACAGGTCATTATCCAAAGAATCTGTCAGAAGAAAAGAGTCCATGTTAAATATCTATCAGGCTTAACTGGTCACATCATGGATTATAGTCCAGGTGATGTGTTCACTTTACCATTAAAGTATGAAACATGGAGCCCATGTCATTTTAGTTTCTGCCATAACCAAAATATGTATGTGGCATCATATCGACTGATCCAAACAAAACACAGAAATAGGTGATGTCTACCACTATGGATTACAGTGACATTTTTAATGGGCCCCCAGCAATCAATCTTCATTCCAGGCAATACCGGTGCTAGGCATATGGGTGCCCTTAGCTCCTGCCATCCCATCCTGCCTCCCTCCATCATGCAAGTCATATGCGTGCATGTATGAAGAAATGAATTTTGCTCAAAATGTGTTCTTGATCTCGGTGGGAGGATGGTGCAGCAGAGTTTTACGTGGTGCCCCCATCCACAAATGAGGCCCCACACTCAGTGCGTAGTCCGCATATGTGGAGCGTCAGCCCTTGTGTCCACTTGTGATGGATCATCATTCCCCTGCATCATTTTCCATTCTACCCCAATACAACATATTGAATATATTAATTATATTAATTAGTTACAGAGGAACAATTCACTGGAGTTGTTGTTCCCCTCTGACATCATCTGGCACCTCAGAGCACCACTGTTATGCTGTTGGGAGGCACTCAATTTACCAGAAGTCCATTTGCAGTACACTTTCACAAAGTTAGCCGAGATGATACCATAATTTCTCCATAAATTAATAATTACTCTATTATCATGTCATACCCTTTGCCCACCATGTTTTACACTCTGCTACAACTGACTGGTGTGCTCACTTATTTATAGATGCAGCAAATGCTTCCACGTGGCATCTGTGAAGTCTGAGGTGATTGGTCATAGTATTGTGATATATTGTGCACTACTTCATGTCAAAACTCAATATTTAAGATATCATTTAGATCCTGATGGGATAGTATTGAAATGTTAGACTTTTTCATGTAAATCTATGACGTGACCTGCAGGCTCCAGGTGTGTTGTCATAGAAAGGCTCGATGTAATCTTATTCTCACTGTGAATCTGTATACAGTAAGAGTCAACAGACAGTTAGGAGTCCATTTCAAGAGAGACCAAGAAATGCTAATTGGCATTCCAGTTTAAACTCAACTGTGTATTTGTTGATCAACATTCAACAGTCAAGTCAGTGGGCCATGCTGGTATTTAGAAGAAAAAAACAAACATGTTGAGAAAACATTGTGTTAGAAATCTGAGCTTCCTTCTATAAACATACAGAACTGCACATACAGACATAAAAGACTGCAGAGATGTTTGAGGTTAAGTCTTTGATCTCATTCCAGAGCAACCTCCGATTCAGACAGAGCTTTATTCTCCTCCTCTGTTCCTTTCTTCTCCCCACAGTGGCAGATTTGTTGTACTGGCGAGATGTGACTAAAACAGGCCTAGTGTTCACAGGGCTGGTGATAGGTTTGGCCTGCCTGTTCCAGCTCAGTGCCATCTCTGTGCTTTCCAGCCTAGGCCTGGGCATTATGGCCTTCACCCTCTCCGTGCGCCTCCTCTACAAAGCCTTGGAGCTGGTCCGCATCAACGAGGGAGAACATCCCTTCCAGTAAGTCTGATTCACAGACCTGGTGGACATTAGCCTAACTTGAAAGTCAGACTAAATATATAAAGAATGGTGTATTAATATAAACATATAACATTTACATGGGTATCCTCTTATGTAACCCTATCAGAAAACAGCATGGACTGTCTACCAACAGCCAGCATAAGTTATGTTTTGGACCAACATAATCATGCTATGTGATTAGCTAAACTAGCAGACCTAGAGCTAGCCTGGAACAATATGGTTAATACAACTAGGGTGACCAGACGTCCTCTTTTACCTGGGACAGGTCCTCTTTTTGAGACTTAAAAACATGTCCGGGTGGAATTTCACATTCGTCCGGGACTCTGTTTTACTTGACAAGCATTTTGTTCACAAACTAGTCTCGCCTTCCCCCTATTCCGTTTGGTTCGCTTGAGTGAGATGTTACGCTATATTAATGTACTTGGGTGAGCATTAGGACCCAGCAGAAATCCAAGCCGGTTTCCCTTTAGGCCACCCACGTGATCACCGATTGGCTCTGCCGTTTCTTGCTAACATGTGATTGGCCATCACTGCTGTCACTCCCTCAAACAGCGTACATTTTAACCTTTAACTTTACATGGTGAGCATTTGTTCTGTCTTTGTCACGGCAGCTAAACATATTTTAATATCAGCGGTTTAATAATAAAATTCATAAACATTTACATTTGAGTCTGTCTGTCTTCCAGTCTGTTGATAAGCCATCAATTTACATGCCTCTAAGTGTAACTATTATCAAAATAATTCAGAATTTCTGCTTATTTTTGCTCAAAAATGAGGTATAATTCTGTGTAAATAAGATCTATTGACCATACAGTCCAAATATAAGTGTAACATTGGTGATAATGAGCTGAAGTGTGTTGACTGAAAAGGATTGGGTGATAATTTTATGCTACATCCTATTAACAGTTTATTATTTTTAATAATATGTAATAATGTATTAATATTTTATTAATGATTAATATTAATTTTATTATTTTATTATGTATAATAAATGTAATAGTTATTGTTAGTATATTATTGATAGTAATTAGTAATTATTAATACAATATAAATCATAATTTGTCAATATTTATTAATAATGAATAGTAATAATACAATACAATAAAATAATAATTTTAAAAACCCTGCTGAGGGGTCCTCTTTTTCATCATCTCAGATCTGGTCACCCTAATATAACAAAAAAAAAATTATCCATGAATTAGTGTCGTTCAAACAGCATGTCTATTTCCATAGCCTGGATAACTTAAACAAGACAGACTTTTTAATCTGAGGGTCCAGGGTTCAAGACCATTCAGCCAACCTGCCTGGATTTTGAGCATCACACCTAACCCCAAACTGCTCCCAGGGTGCTGCAACAGGTGGCTGCCCATTGCACACTGTGGGTGCTCATGCCTGTTGGGTTTAATGCAGAAAGGAAGGGGATCAAAAAGTACTTTATCTTCAGTACACACTGCAATGAAGCAAGTCTGAGCTTACCTCTGATCTTTACATAGTTTAAGACAAGTGTGTAAATATGTAAACATGCAGTTAGGACAATGCTAATCTAGCAGTTGCTTCCAAACTACATTAGCTTTATATTTGCCTTTGCTGATTGATTACATGTAGGGTAAAGTGGGAAAATGTGATTTCTCAAAAACAGAACTGTGAGAAAACCATGATGGGCACTGATGCAATAGGGACCAAGGCCAGGATACCATTTGTCACCTCTCTCCATCACATCTCTGTCTTCTGTATTACATAAGGTCCTACTTGGATGAGGACAGGACTTTGACAGATGAGGACACCATCCGTGTTGTGGAGAAAATTGTTCTCCTGATCGCCACTCTCATCACAGAGCTGAAGAGACTGTTCTTTGTCGACAGCATTGTGGACTCACTGAAGGTCTGAATGCATGTTAGTGATGTTATGCTGTATGCTCATTTCACAGCAGCAGCTGACCTACTTCCAAAACTCTGAGGGAAAAACTGCCCACTTACATAATTAGACCATTAACATGTGCTTTAATTCCCAAAGGCATTACTGCTGCATCCAAACAGAATATTTTAATCATATAATGTGGTAGAAATGTGTTGTTGCTCTCAGAATATAACCTCCGAATGATAACACACAAGTCCACCACTGGAAACTTGGCAAAGAAGAAATAAGTCCTTACGTTTATTGGTACATGTCCAACTGGCATGTGTTAAGTTTAGGAGGGTTTGAATTGTGATAGAAGTTATTGTTCCACTGGTAGAGGGCTGGATTTTGAGTGACCCATATTTCAATATATCTGTATTACAGTAAATCATCAATTTCAGAGAAGTCAGCAAGGTCAGGCACTAATACCACATTAAATAAATGTGAAGATCAAAGATTATTTTTAAGAAGATCCATGATATCACAAATAAATTTCAACCTTGAGTGGATATGCTAAGGGATGTCAATACACAAGCCATAACTGATGAATCAAACAATGGTGGAAGGAATACACAGAGGATCTCTACCAGTTAACAAGGCTCTTGTTGATCTCAGCTACACAGAAGAACCCTCAGTGTTTGAAGATGGAGTTAGAGATGCTCTGACATCACCAGCAGAAAAGAAACCCTAGAACTAACAGTGCAGCAGAAGTAAAAGTGCTGACCTAATAATGCCAACAAATCAGGAAAACAGTCAATGGCTGGGTCAGTTTATATGGAGTATAATGGAGACATGGACGAGAGTCCAAACTATGCACAATTACATTCATATCACATGATAGTAAATGTGCTTAATTGACTACAGCAAAGCCTTCAACCTTGTTGTCCACACAAAATTATGGAATAAAGAAGCATCTCATAATTTTTTTTTTAACAAAAATTTCCCCCAATGTAGTGGTAACCAATCAACCCACCCATCCACTAGGACTCTCACAATCACTTGCAATGTCCCTGACTCTAGAAGGGTGAAGACACAGGCCTCCTTCAAAGCATGTGAAGTCAGCCACCACCTCTTTTCCAGCTGCTGCTGATACATCGTCAATGGGCAACCAATGCACTTGGAGGAAAGCTCAGAATCACCAGCTCTTAGGAGTTAGACAAGGATGCTCTTTATCACCATTGCTGTTCACCTGTACATTGAACATATCATGAGTAAAGCAGGACTGGAAACAAATGACAAGAAGACTCAAGACTGGTGGAAGGAACATCAGTAACCTTCAATATGTGGATGACAACTCTTATAGAAAGTCACGAAGACCTGTAAGACAAAAGTCATGACAACAGGAAGGATAATTACATTTGCCATTAATTAACAAGCATTTAACCGAATGAAGAGCCAAACAGAAGACATGTTGTTCAGTAGAAACACTAACGACATGGAAAATTAATCATATTTTGATATATTTTTCCATTTTATTCCACTGACCATACAGATGCACTTTGTAGTTCAGACTGTAGTCCATCTATTTCTCTGTATACTTTGTTCACCCTGTTCTTCAATAGTCAGGACCATCACAGAGCAGGTGGATCATTCTCAGTGACACTGATGTGGTGGTGGTGTGTTAGTGTGTGTATGAGTGGATCAGACAGCAGAGCTGCAGGAGTTTTTAAACACCTGCTGGCATGAGAATAGTCCACCAAACCAAATATATTCAGCTTGTGGGCAGCATCTTTTGACCACTAAAGAAGGACATGTATGACCACCGTATTCATATTCAGTTCAGTAAAGATACATGTGATGTTTCATTTTTACAGTTTATCATGCTGCTGTACCTGTTGACTTATGTGGGGGTCCAAACCAATGGTCTTACTCTTGTGATTTCTGGTAAGAGCTGTATATCCTGATTGCAAACCATTTAACCAAACGTTGGAGTTTTTTCTAAAGCATAAGAAAATCACTTATCAGACTGATTTAGTCATACAGACTTAACTGTACTGTCTTCCTCTGTGTAACAGCTGTGATTTGTGCTTTCTCTCTGCCTCTGGCCTACAAACTTCAGCGGGTAAGACACAGAACCTTAAGGAAATTAGGCTATTAATAATAAATCTTTTCAGGTTATTTGTGACCTTAACCATCAATCTTTTTGACAGGAACGGATTGACAAGATTATCAAAGCAGTGAAGTCATTAGTGACGAAAACCACAGAGATGTAAGCACTTCACATCATCATGAAGCATTTAACAGCAGTGCATTCAGTCAGTCTCTCTCTCTCTCTCTCTCTCTCTCTCTCTTATATATATATATATATATACATACATACATACATGTACAGTGAGGAAAATAAGTATTTGAACACCCTGCAAATTTGCAAGTTCTCCCACTTAGAAATCATGGAGGGGTCTGAAATGTTCATCTTAGGTGCATGTCCACTGTGAGAGACATAATCTAAAAGAAAAACTCCAGAAATCACAATGTATGATTTTTTAATCATTTATTTGTGTGTTACTGCTGCAAATAAGTATTTGAACACCTGCCAATCAGCAAACATTCTGGCCCACAAAGACCTGTTAATCCACCTCTAAAAAGTCCACCTCCACTCCACTTATTCTAAATTAGAAGCACCTATTTGAGGTCAATAGCTGCATAAAGACACCTGCCCACCCCACACAATCAGTAAAACAACTACTAACATGGCTAAGACCAAAGAGCTGTCCAAAGACACCAGAGACAAGATTGTAAACCTTCTCAAGGCTGAAAAGGGCTACGGGGCAATTGCCAAGCAGCTTGGTGAAAAAAGATGTTGGAGCAATTATTAGTAAATGGAAGAAGCTAAACATGACTGTCAGTCTCCCTCTGACTGGGGCTTCATGTAAGATCTCACCTCGTGGTGCATCAATGATCCTAAGAAAGGTGAGGAATCAGCCCAGAACTACACGGGAGG
>BRDA01010098.1:31464-46066 GCA_036984385.1 Crenuchus spilurus
GGTTAGTATGAGGAGGACTGTGTAAATGTGTTGGTAGTAATGTTAGCCTGGTTAGTATGAGGAGGACTGTGTAAATGTTGGTAGTATTGTTAGCCGGGTCCGTTAGCTTGTCAGTTAGGACTCGCCTCACGTGCTGTGAGCTGTGCTCGTTTCGCTGCTCCGTAAAGCTGAAGCTCCGCTAAATGGTAAACGTACGGAAACGGGTGGTTCTTGAGACGGGTTGCAGCTTTACTGGACATCCTCCGGTAGCTGTTGAACGATTTGTGTTTCCTCGCCGGTCACAGCGTGTTTTTGCGCTCGCAGAATCCACACAGGGAGACTTTGTCACGGAGCAGTGAGGGAATGTTAACCGGGGAGGTAAGTATGGCTTTTCAGTTTAGAGCTAACGGACAACGAACACTAAAAACCGCCCACTTTCACGTTTATTAGTACATAATGCCTTATTTGAAGACCACGTATTAAACTAAACGTCCTGTAGTTATGTCTGTGCCTGTCATATGATCAACTATTTTGAGCGTGTTTAGTTTGGTACTGTGTGCGGTTTGGGACGCAGCCACAGGCTGGGTTAATAAGCGCTAATACGGCGGGCTCTGCTCCAAATGCATACACAATGTGGACAAAAGTATTGGGACACTCATTCTTTCTTCTGAAATTAAGGGCATTTAAAATTCTGCTTTTGTTGGAGTAAATGTCTGTACTGTCCAGGGAAGACTCTCTTTTAGATTTTAGAGCATTGCTGTGAAGATTTGATTGTATTCAGCCACAAGAGCATTAATGAGGCCAGGATGCAGGATGATCACCACCACCACCTCCTCATCCCAAAAGTACTGGAAAACAACAGTTCCACTGCTGAAAAATGAATCTTCAATGGTTCTTTAGTAAAGAAAATACTTGTATATAGAATGAGGATGGATGTTCTGTCAGTGGTTCAGTACAGAACCTTTCTGAAAATTGTCCTATATAGCCCCAAAAGGGTTCTGCTGTCGTTACAATGTCAGGCTTGTAACCCTTTTTGGTGTTATATAGAACAATTTTATAAAGGTTCTGTATAGAACCATCTACAGCACATTCTTCATCAATCTGAAGAACTCTTTCACCACAAAAAGAACCCTTTGGTTCTATATAAAACCATTTTCTTTACTAAAGAGCCTTTGAAGAACCATCTCTTTTAAACGTGTACAGCTCAAGGGTCTTCATAGCCCTCTAGCCTACACTTGGCATTTGATGTGGTGCCAGTAGGTTCATGTTTATCTGCTCCAGAGTCCTGCTGTACTGGCAGTATTTCACTTCAGAGACTAGACAAGCTGTGTGTGTATTTGCACGTCTGTGGTGTCCACAAACATTTGGACATGTAGTTTACATAATAATGTAATGAATTATGGCAAGATATAAGCCTTAAAGCTTATCTTACTTTATCTGTAATTTGTAATTGTAATCTGTAATTACGTTATCTGTAATTTGTAATTGTAATCTGTAATTACGTTATTTGTAATTGTAATCTGTAATTACTTTATCTGTAATTTGACACATTTATACTTGCTTTTATGTTTGGTTTCACAAAGAAGCACAGAGAAATATCAATATGTTGTAACATAATGTCACATGCTAAGACTGGTTTTTTTTTGGCTTGCTGTCTCACTGGATTTGCCTGGCAGTCTAATTTCAAAATGAGGAGGTTTTCATTCAGGACACTTGAGATTTTTAACAAGACGCCATCAGCCAAGCTACTGAAACTCTTGTGATGTTGATTTACAAACACCTGATTTGAGACACTTGTGCAAAACTACAATTATGAGATGCTGACTATACATATAGACTGTGATGACTGTTGTATTGTAAATGTCTCAACTAATTACACCATGAATACATATTCAGCAGCTAAATAGCAACAAGCTAAATAGCAGTGATGATTCTTCATTAGTGTTGACATTGCAATAAGATTTGCCAAAAATAAATGAATTTGCAATAGTATAAAATAATAAAATATTCGTTTTGGTATCAAGCTATTATCCTGGTTATTACTTTGTATCAGATTGAAAATAAAATCAGTGGTATCACCCATCCCTAGCCATCTCCCTCACTTGTGGTCCTACCTTTGAAAACTATTCACAGCTGTTTTGTGCTGTAGTCTGTGTATGAATTGCAAAGTATTTCAATTTCCCAAGCAGAAAAGTTATTTTTGGCCTGTCCTCGTTCAGTCAAACAAATTCACTACAGTTTCTCCTTAGAAATGGTTCCTGGAGCGAAGTGAAGTGACAACTTCGCTCACGTAAAAATAGCTACTCTTTGTTCTGTGAATGATCACAGGCGTCAGGCTCTTTTTGGTTGTGATTATTTTTAAACATGTCTACCTTGACCATTCCCTTTAATGTGTCATTATTTTGTCAGCTCGTGGAAGTAAAAAAGCCAAGAATTTTGTGGCAAGTTCAGTAAAGCTGCACATTTCAGCTCAGCTCACTCTTCAGAAATGTCAGATATGATGTAAAAGACAGTTAAATCATGTACTTTAGATTGCTAATTGCTGTGCTTTTATTTCTTAGTCATATCCTCATAATGTTTTATGTGTCTTTTATAGTTCCAGATCTTCATCTTAGTACCTGCACCCACTGCTCTCTTGTCTTTTTCCTCCCTCTCTCTCACGCCAGTCGTCTTCCTGCCACATCTTGTGCAGCTCTGTCTTCTGCACGCTCTCATGGTTCCTGCTGTGTGCTGGTTAATGCACCAGCCTTTCCTTTCCTCTCTCTCCTCTAACTCTGGAGAGTCCAGTGGTGCACGACTACATGTGAAGAGCTGGGTTTGAGAGCAGTGCACAAAATAGGCTGGAGGACAGATCGTAGCTTAATTTACAACTATAAGAATTCACACAGTACAAATCCATTTATGTTAAAGGGTAAAGTAGAGCTTATTTTCTGTCAGCATATTTTAGTTGACTATCATGTGCATGCAATTCTGTACAGAGGGTATAAATATGGTAAACTGTCTACACTTTTGGAATGGTTTCAGCATTGATTGATGAAGATTTTGGAATTAAAAATGATGCGTTTGGAAAATCCAGAACAAGTATTCCTCTGAAGTGCTTTGGGATGGGCTGGAGGTTCTATCTGATTTGACACTGTGTGTGTGTTTTACTGTGTAGATGGAGGTGTGCTGCTGCAGTATGTGTTCGATGGGGATTTTGAGGCAGTGCTGCTCAGTCCCCAGGTGCTTGAGTTGCTGGCTGGAGACCCGGAAAAGGGCGAGAGCATCGAGGCTTACCTGGAGAGACGAGTCCTTGTCTACCTCAGCAATGCCAGTGAAGACCAGAAGAGTGACAGGTGAACAATGTCAACAGCCATTTATAAACGGCATGGTTTATGCTTTATGTAGTATAAGTGACTTTCCAATTTTGATGCAGCTAATGGAATACTAAATACTAATAAATACAATTTTTGATAAAAAAGAGGGCCAATCTTATATAGTTGTTTTAAAACCT
The DNA here is from genome assembly GCA_036984385.1 of Crenuchus spilurus. NCBI lineage: Eukaryota > Metazoa > Chordata > Actinopteri > Characiformes > Crenuchidae > Crenuchus > Crenuchus spilurus. The sequence goes on from BRDA01010098.1 coordinate 34,937, forward strand.
TTTCATAAGTTAGCCAATCACTCAGGCAAATGTAACAATGCTTTAAAAATAACTAAGTTAGATGTAAGGTATAAGATATGGTTGTTTGCCTGGGCAGCATAACCGTTTTAATATTATATTAATATTAGTCTTTTACAGTTGTAAAATTATAACAGTGTGTCAACAGGTCTTTAAAATCTGTTTTAAATACTTATCCAAAGGTTTAAAATGTTCAGTTGCTAATACAGTGCTAATGTGTACTAGCAAAATCCGTGTATCATGCGTTCAATTGATATTTGATTCAGAATCAAAAACAGTTCATCATTTCATTTTTTGTTTTTGAAAATAATACCAAAAAACAAATATCAGCTTGCATTTTGTGCTTTTGATTTACTGTTCCAAATAAAAATGTGAAATATATAAAATGGAATGGAGCTGAATTTGATTGTTTTTTTGTTTTTTTTTATTGTTGCTTTGGTGTAACCTGGAAGTTACTTGTAACTGTGGTGATTGGATGGCGGTAGGGATCGAAATCGCTCCCTACACCCTCATTAGCATATATAGAGAGAGATGATTTAGTTTACAAAATAGCAGTGAAAATACGAGTGAATTCATCTCTAACAGTCAGCTACGTTATGTTGCTTAGACACATAAGACTTACATTAACCAACTACAAGACAAATGTGCAAACTTTACGGCGTCTAGTGCTTGCAGTGTTGCCAGATTAGGTGGTGTCATACTAAATTGGTCAGGCTGTGTTTGAAATCGGCCGGAGAAATGCGTGTTGACAAGTGGACAAAACTGCTAATTGCCAAGACTTTGCTGTGCCCAAAGTTTTGGGTGAAATTTGGTTAATTTGCATTCTAGATAGCTAAACTGGCAGATATGCTGTTTGCATAGGGTCCTGTGTCACATCAGAAAAGGGCATTAAACAAATAATACAGGCATGCAATACAATTTAAATATCCTTTTTATAATATTTAATTTTAAGGCCACATTGGAATAAATACTGTAATGTATTGATGTGCAGAACATCAGCTGTTAGCATTTTGGTGGATTTGAAACATATTATGGACATAAGTTTAATGATCTGGCAACCCTGGGGTCTCACCGTCCGTTTAGTTTGTTCCACTGTCGGTGTAGTAGATTGTATATAAGCACACATTTCTGAAACCATAATAAAAATAAATAAAGATATGTGGTTGCAGATATGGAACAGCCTTGACGAGACGTCGTGGTGACATCACGTGCGAATGTCATGTGATAAAAAGCACACAATGTCATTTCTTCACAGAAATCATTTATAAATAATTTAAAAACATTTACTGCCCCAGATTGTTTGTTTGCCTTCATTTTTGCCCATTTTCGCAGTTTTTATTTTTTGCCCCATTCGGAAGTCAGTAAATTCCAGGTTACACAAACACAACAAAATTAAATCAAATTCGGCTCTGGTCCGTTTAATTAATTTCACATTTTTTCTTGAAAATCAAATCAAAAGCACAAAATGCAAGCCGATATTTGTTTTTTGGTATTATATTCAGAAACAAAATAATGAACAGTTTTGTCAAATTCTGGTTTTTGATCCTGAATCGAATATCAATTGAACAAATGACACATGGATTTAGGAAGGGTCTGGGATTTGCAATGTTATTTTAGTGCCAAACTAGCCATGATGTATAAGAAAATTTGTGACCCCACCATGGAAAACTGGGTCAAAGTCATTTTTTTTTTCAAATATGAGTTATTAGCATATTTGTAAAGAGTACTGTTAAAGGAAGCCTCACACAAAGTTTCAACCGATTAGCTCTGAGATACTTTCAGAGGTAGAGCATTCTGAGACAGCATACTGACACTCAGCTCAGTTTATTTGTGTCACAAGACATTAATACACCAGAAACGCTTAAAAATTAATCAAAATAAATCCACGTATAGCAGAAATGAATACTAAAGATGACACTGGCAAAAATCACTCTGTTTACATCAGCTGAAGACATCTGACCTGCTCATGTTTGGTGGATGGAATCATTTAATCAGAATCACATTTCTGCAGTTACAGTGAGGAAAATAAGTATTTGAACACCCTGCGAATTTGCGAATTAAGTTCTCCCACTTAGAAATCATGGAGGGGTCTGAAATGTTAATTTTATGTTCATGTCCACTGTGAGAGACATAATCTAAAAGAAAAAAATCCAGAAATCTCAATGTATAATTTTTTAAAATCATTTTTGTGTGTTACTGCTGCAAATAAGTATTTGAACACCTGCCAATCAGCAAACATTCTGGCCTTCAAAGACCTGTTAGTCAGCCTCTAAAAAGTCCACCTCCACTCCACTTATTATTCTAAATTAGAAGCACCTGTTTGAGGTCGTTAGCTGCATAAAGACACCTGCCCACCCCACACAATCAGTACGACTCCCAACTACTAACATGGCTAAGACCAAAGAGCTGTCCAAAGACACCAGAGACAAGATTGTAAACGTTCTCAAGGCTGAAAAGGGCTACGGGGCAACTGCCAAGCAGCTTGGTGAAAAAAGATCAACTGTTGGAGCAATTATTAGAAAATGGAAGAAGCTAAACATGACTGTCAATCTCCCTCTGACTGGGGCTCCATGAAAGATCTCACCTCGTGGTGTATCAATGATCCTAAGAAAGGTGAGGAATCAGCCCAGAACTACACGGGAGGAGCTGGTCAATGACCTGAAGAGAGCTGGCGCCACTGTTTCCAAGGTTACTGTGGCTAATACACTAAGACGTCATGGTTTAAAGTCATGCCTGTCAAGGAAGGTTCTTAAAGACACTTAAAGAAATTTGAGTTTCAGGGGTAAAGTTGGCTAGAAGGCACTTCCCCACAATCCTTAGTGGTTTTGCTGATTCCTTTTAATTGGCTATTTTTCAGCAGCTGTATTCTAATAATGTTATGCATTTTACAAGTATTATTAGATTGTTGTTGTATTATGGTTGGCATGTATTGTTAATTTAAATGTAAACTGTTGGCTGTGGCCAGTATCTAATCAGCTTCTGATGATGGGCACACACAATAGTCTCTTGAAATGTGTGACTTAAATGTTTTTTAGCCAGTTGATTATCAAGGTTATTTAATGATTAGTGGTCTAAGATATCAATTATTTTGTAGTGATATAATAAACATACATTTACATGCTGTAGGAGCAACTTGAATATTTACATGCTGTAGGAGCAACTTGAATTGTTTCAATGCAACTGTGTTTTAAAGAGACTTAAATAATAGACATGAAGTAATCATAACTTGAATTTAAGTTAAATTTTCTTAAGTTTTTCCAAGGCAACCAGCTTCCTAGTTTCATTTAATTAAGATCAGCTTCTCAAATTTTACAGTGCATAGGAGCTATCAAAGTCTTTGCTGTAAACTGCACATACTGGGTCTTGGAGGATATCACTGATAATATCAAATTTCACCATACTTTTATTTTTTTCCAACTTGTAGTTCATTGAATCTTAAAAATAGAGGCTGAGAAATTCAAATGTGTTTAAACTTCTACACCACATTTGTGTACATACATTTGCACCAGATTTTTTGTATTATAAACCAAAGAAAACAAGTCCAGAAACTGTTGATACTTAATGTAATTTGAATGTAATTCACTGTGTAACTGTGTCATTTAAATGTCATTACATTAAAACATTTAAATTATATAGGAATAACATATAATAATAATGTTTTGCTTTCTAAGGGTTGAAAGTACCGTACAGAATTCTGTTTCAAAATGTCTCATGGATCATAAATTGGCAGAATATGTTGCTGTAGCTCCAAGTGGTTTTCTGGTAGATTAATCCCTTATAGGCTTTTTTAAAGTTAGAAACACAGGTACAGATTCATGGTCAAATCTTTACCTAAATGTCTTCTGAGATGGTGCTGGGTAGTGCAGGGATTCTCATGCTATTGGGGCAGTGTTGTTGGTAGGGTTGCAATGGTATGAGATTTTCATGGTATGATACCGCAATATATATATTCTGACATAGTTATCGTGGTATTTCACAAAAATAATTTGAAGTTACACTGAATCTTAATTAGGGTTGGGCGGTATTAGTGTTTGTCATACCGTGGTATGAGCTTGAGAAAATACCGCGGTATTATCGGTGGCGGCTGCTGCAGCTTCGCCCTTCGCCCCCAGTCCTTAGCCTGGCTAAGCTAAGAGACTTTCTTAAGCAGACTGTTTCACAGTCATTCTGTGGCAACACGGTTCTGAACGTTACCAGTCTTTGTAGTGTCTCGTTATTGTTGTGTTCAAACTTCCTTAGTGTCGACTTATACGCATTTGCCCGCCGTGTTGAAGTAATATCGTAGGCAACGCCCACTTTTCTGTTGTTTTTTGGCAGCCGCGGTCATTTTTAAAAGTAGCCCAAAAAACGCAAGCTGGACTGGATTTTCAAACAAGCCCAATTTAGCATGAAACCAGCAAAACTGGCAACTCTGACCTCCTTGCACTCTCTCTGCTGCACGGCCAAACCAAAGCCCCGCCCTATCCCAGATTAGTCCAAAGTGCACACAGCCATTGGATGCCATGTAAAAGGGGTACAGCCAATCCGCAGCTCGAAGGGAGATAACCATGTGGGGAAAGGGGAAGCAGCCTCGCTACCCTGACGCACGTAACAATAACTTTGCCCGAGACCGAAGTAAACAATTACTTGTTTAGTTTTGAAATAAAGTATCAAGTGTGTGTGTTTCTGTGAAACTGGCGCTGTGTTTTGCTGACGTTTGAAGCATGTTTAAGTCCAGGTTTTAATAGAGGTCTTTTTCAAATTTGCTGCATTATCTCACGTGATTAATACCGTCATAATTTTTAGATACCGTCACCATATTTAAATACCGCGGTATAACAAAATACCGTTATACCGTCCAAGCCTAATCTTAAATAACAACAAAAGGTTTTTTTTTGTTTAACAAACTCTTTATTTTAGCTGAAACTTGGAACTATCTTTGACAGTAATGTATCAAATGTCTCCTTTAAAAAAAGTGCCAAAACATAAGGATAATTTTTTGCACTATTCAAATATAAACAGTTCATATACTTTTTCATAAGAAGTGTATATATGTATCTACTGCTGCTTAACATAGTATTAAGATGCTAGAAGTGATTTATACTGTTTATGTAGATACAAATGTCTTCAAGCACCAATTGCTTATGTTAAGAAAATTTTAAGAGTTAAGCAGCTCTGGTGTGGTGTGGACTGGTTTTAAGCGGTTATAGTTCATGCTGTATATTTGGAACAACCTAACCATGGTTTAAAAGATTTTTTTGTTTGTTTTCATCATGTGTACAATCTGGAATAAACAACTGTTTGTTTTTGTTCATCCTAACATGGAGTCCTGTGGAGTTTTTCTCAGAATAACGCAGACACAAGTAAAGAAGTTGCTTCAGTCAACAGAACCTTGTTCAGCTCACACACCTATCGAGTGATTTTGTGTCAAAAGTTTCACAACAGTAAAAATAAATCTGAAAGCAAAATCCACAGAAACATGACCATAAAGTATATCTTGTGAATGCAAAAAATCAGAATATATATAAAATATAAATGTAATGTTTATTTCATTAAATGTTACGTTTGCATTTTGACCTTTTGGTTTCAATGTTTTTCATTTTTTTGAATTTTTCTACAAATTTTGGTTTCATTGTTTTTGGTTTTTTGTTTCTGGAATCCTTGCTTCTGCTCCGCATTTTTTTGCTTCTGAGTGGTGGGACTTAGACGGCGGTGTTAGCCTTGAATTTCCATTGGTCACTGACAGCAGCTTTGAGTCCGCCTCTGAGTCATAGCCACTCCCACCATGTCTGCTTCACACAGTGTTTTCAAACATGGCGAAACGCGGGGTTTGTCATTTATAGCAGCAGCTAACCTGAAATTTTGCCATTAAAGTTTATACAAAGGTTATTATTAATTGCTAAATGGTCTGTAGATACTCATATTTCTTGAACACATCAGTGTTTTCTCTCCATCCAGTTCCCTAAAGCTTTATAAAGCTCACGTTATGCTTAATGTAGGTATTATTTGAGCTCCAGCAAATTTGATGGAGCACCATCATTGCAGAGAACACAGTTCCACTGCTCTACAGCTCAATGCTGTGGGGGCTTTAGTCTGTGCCTGGCAGTAGGCATGGTGCCGATAGGTTCATGTTAATAAGCTCCAGAGAGACACAACACACCACGTTCAATGTGGTTATCATGAAAATAGCATAATAACTTATGTTAAGTTAAATACCTTATGTTGCAAATGCCCTATGGCCTGGTAATGGTCTTTGGCCCAGTGGTTAGGAGTCCAGTGTCATGTACACTTAATCTTAATTGAGTAGGTACTTTATAAAGCTGCTATATTGATATCTATTGCTATAAGTTGCTATAATGGGAATCACAGCTGAAGGTGATTTAGGGTGAAAAAGCTCTTGTTTGCATGTGCTTTGGATTTTAGTTGATACACACCTACTGTGGTCAGCATACAGGTTGTGAGCTTTGAGGGTTTCTTTAAGCCAATTAGAATTTTTAAAAAATTTACTTTGCATTCCAACATTCACTGTGGTCTCTGGCATGCATATCTTTTAGCCTCTGACAAATGTTGCCAGATCTGTATCCATTAAAAGATTAAATATGATAAAAATGCTCACACATACCATTTTAGTGTAAGTTTATGTGAAGTGTTCTCTTAATTGTCTGAAATAGTTTGTCTGTAATCATTGTGCAACTTTCATTATTTTTCAGGGCTGATGATAATTATAAATCTAACAATTTGCATTTATTTGTGATTTCAAAAACTAGGAAACAACCAAGTAGCATTTGTATAGCTATTATTATTATTATTATTATTATTATTATTATTATTATTATTATTATTAACTATCTGCAGATAGTGTAAAAGGACCCAGACTGGTGAAAAAATTATGTGAAAAAAAGATAAATAAATAAATTTTCTCATATTTATTTGATGATTCAGGTTATTAGCTGTCCAGTGCTGAAAATTTTTAAGGATTAGCGTTGTCTATTTTTTTAGCCTTATTATTACTATTTTAGTACAAATTACAGCATTGCAACATATAATCTCAAATCATTATACAGACAGAGCATTTTTAATATAGATTATATCTTGGTATGCATCTTAAATGTTTCTATCTGTTCATATTCAAAGCTTAGAACTACACTAGAAACCTGAGTTTGTTAAAATCTTCTGTTAACACGGCCTAAGCAGAGCTCTTTATCAGAATCCAGTTTAATATTACCACCGCATTTTTTTTTCTCGCCCTCTTTCCCATCTCTTCTCTCCTCTGCCACATTGTACTGCCATGAATTATTAATTTTTGATAAGCCCAGATTAACATCCCCCCCTTTCTCCTGTGAATAAAGTGGCAGAAGAGTGTGTAGTGCAGACACTCTCCACACACACTCTCCGTTTCTTTATCCTTCTTATCTCCACATTTTCTTATCTATCTTCCCCATCTCTCTCACTTTCTCTGGGACATAAAAACGTGTTCATGGTAGCTGGTCTGCTCTAGTCTGAGATCAGTTTTGTGGTGCTGTCTGTAAAGGTTAATGCGACAGAATGTGTACACAGTTAAAAAGCCGCAGCATGAAAGGTTGGCTGCTATAATCTGGTGGAAGGGAGGCAGAAGTCATTGTGCAGTAGTAAAGGAGGTGAAACAGATTGTGATTATTGCACTTGGCAGTTAATTCAAACTGTTAATCAGACTCTGAGTATAGGGTCGATTCACACTTACAGAGGGCTAAGGAAAGGGAAAAGGTTTTACTGAATATGCTGTCCGTTCGGATTGTGCAGGACTGTATTCTCTCAAGACTTTGCTCTTCACTCATTCATGTTCTTTTTCTGTCACTCTATACAGATTAGCTGTCTTTTTTTTTCTCTTATCTGTTCTCTCGCTCTCTCTGTTCACTGTGACTCTCTGTGGTTCTGGTTTTACCTACTTCTTCTCCACCTCACAGCCCTTCAAAGAAAGAGTGCACAATGAGATTCATGGCTTTTTCTCCTTTGTTTCACTCTTGTTTGAATACCTCAGCATGCCATTAATCTCACAGAAATATGGGGACATTGTGTGTGTGTGTGTGTGTGTGTGTGTGTGTGTGTGTGTGTGTGTTGGTCAGAAAAAGGGATGTAAATAACCCTATAGGGTTGGCGCCCTGAGACTGACATAAATTACTACCGGAGGTGTTTGATGCCAACTCAGTGGACCTTTACTAGAGAGGATCCGTTTATGAAATCTAATGCTGTTTGTTTATGTCCCAGTAATGAAGTCCAAAACCCAAATTTTCTGTGAAAATAGAACAGAAAGACGTTTAAGAAGGTTGAGTCTGTTTTATAGGGTTTTCTAGCCTGGGAGTATTAAAATCTCTTTTAGAATCCAATATGTTCATGAAATCAAAATGGGCCAGAAGTAAATTTATTTTATACAGGGTTCTGTCAATGAGTAAATATTGTTTTTCGAGCTTGCGTACCGGTGGTTCCCTGAATAATTTATGCATTATTGCTTTGATTCATTAAAATGTATGAAACTGAGTACCAATTTGTCATGTTACCTTTCAATATCTCCCCCCTCCCACTCTCTCTTGCTCTTGCTCAATCTCCCCCACCGTTCCTTATCCTCACTCTCACTGCAGGGAGATGGCTCTGTTGGCATTGGCGGTAGCATGTCTTAACTTCTTTGCCCAAAGTAACTGGACAGGGCCTCCAGTGAGCCTGAATGTTGCGGACTTCCTTCCTTTAGCCCTTCTGGAGCCCTACTCTGAGGTACTGCACCACACACTCGCTCCTTTCCCCAGTATTAGCTACATGATTAATCCACATTGTGGATTATACATGTACTGAGCATTAAAGGACTGTGGGCCTCATTCACCAGCCATTCTAAGAATAAATTACTTCTTAAAACTCAGTTACACAATCCTGAAGATTCAACATCCATCAATGTTTTCTTATTTGAATTAGTAGGTAAGAACATAATCTACACACAGGTGTGCGTGTGCCCATTTGTGTTCTGACTTGTTTGTAACTGGTTATTGTGTTTTCTTCAGGTGTACAATATAATAGGATTTAGATTACAGTCATATTTAGAACAGATGTAAGAAAAATGTGATATGATGGTTTTGGTGAATGACGCCCATTGTTTTCTCAACATGCACACCACAACATAAATCCATGTACTTTTAAATGACTTGAGTGAAGAAATGTTACAGATGTGGATCAGTGCACTTGAAATACAGTATGTCAATACTTCAAAGGAAAATAACAGTCCACTTTGGTGGAATCATAATGCTTGGCTTCAAATCTGAACTTCTTCTCTGATTTATTTATTCACTCACCGGCTGAAATGCTGGAAGACTGTGAATGTGTGCATGAATGAGTTTCTATGTATATAAATGTCACTGGTGCTCCGAGGTAATGAGTATCAGTGGTTCATATGAGTGTGAGATACAGCATACTGGTAGCAATTCTGCATGTGCAACCTGATGATGTATAGAGTGCATTGGTGACCCCTGGCAGGCCTTTGCTCAGGATAATGAGGATATATGGAGGACTGGAGGGAGGACAGGCCATAGGCAGGACCCACGCTAATGAAGCCTCTTAGGGCCTCCAATTATACAGAGGTGAAGACGTGCCTCTCTCTGATGCCCTGTGGATCCTCCTGTGCCTGCTTGAGACGACCTGTACTGCTGTGTGTGTGTGTGTGTGTGTGCATGCATAGTTCTCTGGAGAAAACCCATTCTGCTGTCTCACAGCTTTGTGTCCCTGATTTATCTGTCCTGTGCTAGAGAGAGAAGACCTTTTATATTAGTCACAATAGCTTACATAGAGAGAGGCAGAGAATCCCTCTTGAGAGATTGAAAGAAGGGATGTTACTGCAAATTGCAGTATGTGTATGATGTATACAGGTTTGTGCCTGTAGTTGTGTGTGTGTTTGTGTGTCCTGACTATGCCTCCAATTGGATTTAACTGGATGTCCCTGTGTCGATAGCCTGGAGCCCTGACCTCAGCACTGCTGTCCTGTCTGTTGCTGGATGGCGAGTCTGTGTACAGCCTGGTGTACAGCCCTCTCCTGCTGCTGATTGCCAGAGTAGTGCTGGTCAACTGTGCTGCAAAGCTGGAAGGTCTACAGGTGAGCCTCTAGGGTGGTATGTGTGTGCATGTGATTAATATATTGTGTAGTGCTAGACTGAATCAGGCTTATTATTGTTGTTTTTAGGTAATTGATTCATTTTTAAACAACCAGCCTGTGCTCACGAGTTCAGTAAACAAATTTACAGGCACATGTGCAGGCAGTCTCATCAGTGTGGCTGCTGCAGAACAATGTTAGAGCTCCCCCTAGTGTTAGGTTCACAATTGTACTTGCAGGTGAAGGCATAACTGTTAAGCATATCTTTTCATTTCCATATCTTTTCATTAAAAGCTCTGCAGTCGAGGAGTAAGTTTAATCACTGTGCATGTGATGAGGCAAGAATGCTTTACAACATATCTGTATCATGCATGTCACTATACACTAAGATTGTATAGGGGTGATGGGAGCTCATTATTTTTTATTAAAACGACTATAAATGCACAGTAGAGGCCTGAGTTTAATCATTATTTGAGAAGGCCCTCCATGTTATTAACTGAAGTGTACTGTGTGTGTGTGTGTGTGTGTGTGTGTGTGTGTGTGTGTGTGTGTGTGTGTTTGTTTGTTTGTGTATTCCTTTGTTAGTGTCCCTAGATTTCCACCCTCACTCGCCTTATTGTTGTGTAATTTATGGCTCTCTGTGTTGTTGCTGTAAATCTTACACTGTCGATGCACTACTTAGAAACAGGAAGAGAGAGTGAGAAGAAAATAATTCAGAAGGCTTAGTAAATACTGCGGTTAATTTATGCCTTGTGTTTCGTTTATGTGTGTGTGCAGAGAGACATAACTCAAACCCAGGCAGGTAATTAGAATGAAGCTGCTGGTGATACTTGGAGTCCGGCTGTGGTGTACACTGCATCTCTTAATCCTTTTTATTGTTTGGTCTTGTGCAATTGTACCTTTTTCTCTTTTTTTTTTTTTTTTTTTTTACCATTTTACTAGTGTTTGTCAGTGTGGTAATTGCACAGTGAGGAGCTTGAATATCAGAATGACTCCAGTGTTTGTTTTTTCAAAATCTTGCAAGAAAA